>JAJEJO010000697.1:248125-298019 GCA_020662805.1 Glaucomys volans | reverse complement strand
TCGTGAGTGCTGGTCCCAGAGCTACTTATGGAACCTAGTGAACTTTGGAAATGATGTATTACTGACTCAAAGCTTTTATCTACCTTCAAAAGGCCCTCAATGTTCTCTTCTCTTCTAAGTATCTTTGATGAATTTTGATTCTGGAAACATAAGCCATAAAGAAGACAATCCTCAAGTAGCATATTTTTTTGGTCTTGCCATCTAAATCCTCTAATCAGGAGTCAGAAAACCATTGTCTGTTGGCCAATTCAATCTGCCTCTTGTTTCATTTTAAATAAAGTTTTATTGGAACACAACCATGCCCATTTATTTATGTTTTGCCTTGTGCTGCCATGACTGAGCACAGAAACAGAGGTAGCATGACCTACAAAGTCTAAACTACTTAATATCAGCCCTTTATAGAAAAAGTGTGCAGACTCCTACTGTAAATCAAAGGAATTTGGAGTGATTCAAGGGGAGTCCAAGTATGGCTACTGTCTTTTAATAGTGATGGAAAGTAGAGAGGGTAGGATCCAAGCTAAGGACTGCCACAGGGTATCCTGCCACATAGGTTCCAATGTTGCTGGAATTCTGAATTAGCTTGGAGGCTCAAGCATGGTTTCTGTACAGTTCAACCCTTAGCTCTTGAGCTATTGCAGTGGTGGTGGCAATACCCATCCTAACGAGGGTCTTACCCCCCATTTATCCACTTTCTGAGTGACCCAGATCATCCTTATAGGTTTTCTCAGACTTCCTTAAGTCCTTGTGCTACTTTATGTGCATATGTACTACACTGGACACGTGCTCAAGGTCAAGTCCTCCAGGCAAGTCCTCTTGTTCAAGAACCACTGGCATGCTGTGTTGGGCTGGGATATGCAAGAGCACCTTTATTCTGTGCTCAGTTAATTGTGAATCCCAACCTTCTGCTCAGAGTATTATGACAGATGGATTCAGGTGGGTTCTAGGCTTGTTATTTGAGAAGTGCTTTTTGAAGACACTGGTGACCTCTGGATCTGAAGGAACCACTGCAGGGCAGGACACATCTATCAAATTCTGAAAGCTGGGTTTGTTGTGGGAGTGTCCACCCCGGGACACTTCACAATAAAAGAAGAGGGAATTAAAATGATGCCTATATAATTACCTCACATAAAGGACTTCCTATCACTTTGCAGAACTGTAGCCCATTTTATAAAGATGTTGTCAAGGGTGACATGCAGTACCTCTGCAGCCAGGTACTATCCCTTGTTAGTTTGTACAGAATGGATGATGACCTCTAACCCATACGGTTACCATAGGAGGGGACACTCAAAAGACTTCAAATCTTGGGTTTGCCTCATTCTATCTTTTCGAGTTTGTTCAGTTTGTTTACCTTCAGTTTTATCACCTGTAATATGGGAATAATACTTGACTCATACTGTTCTTTTCATGTAGGAGAGTTAATCAAAAAGGTTTCCACAGTGCTGGGCAAAGAGCACTTATTCGATTATTTGTCCTTTTCATCTTGTCTTATTGTTGAGTTAAACAAAATTCACAAGGAGAATAGAAAATTTATTGAACTCATTCTCTGAAGAGGTGGTAGGAGCCAAAAAAATAAGTTTATATAAAGAATTGAGGATAGTTTTAGCCTGAATTATTAAGAGAAGAGAGGGTCTGTGTTATTTATACCCCAGTATGGTGATTTTATTTTTAATTCTGGAAGCTGTTTTCAGCTTGTGAGAATAACAGAAATAATGTTTCATTCATGGGCACAGCTTTGGACCGTGGTACAAAAGGCCAGTAGAAACTGAGAGGGCTTAATAGATAGAAAGGTTGGCACTGATCAGTAACAAACACTGCCAGTAATAATAACGTAGTCCAGCTTCTATATAAAGGTTGGGATTGGGCCAAGATGACAATTTAGAATAGAGCATAGGTTCTGTTCTCTACTTACAAAAGGTATTTTTCCCCCTTCACTTATTATTTGAGATCAGAACAAAGAAACAATTGACTGGATATAGAAGTTTCATGACAAGTAAATGACATTTTGTTCAAGATAATTGTAGGGCTTGCATTGTTTCCTTTTTTCAGTTGATCAAAAAGGAAATTAAAATTTGCTAGGCAAACTGCCCCCATGTAGATCAATAGATAAGCTGCTGCATTTAATTTGCTTCCTAGGACTTTGGAAGGCAAACTGAGGGTCTTTCCAGAATTTTCCTCCTCAGCTGGTGCTCCCTTGTGTGCTTGCTTGCTTCACTGGCACGGCTGCTGGGGGATCATCGTCCTCCACCGTGCTCAGGGAACTCTGCGGCTTCCTAGTTGGGCTCTGCTGCATTCCTCTCCCTAAACGTCAGCACGTTCTGAATGTAAGCTTAAATTTTCTAGTATTTTGAGAACTCATCAGACCTGTAAATATCCACCAGTTCTTTCCCTCTTTCTAGAAGTGACTTTTCCATATTCGTTGATGTTAAGCCTGGGGATGGATGATTTTTAGGTTTCCATTATCTCAAAGGCTTGTCAGAAAATATTTTCTTGCCTAGAAATACCATTCTAAAACTTTTGTCTTAAAGAACTCTTGGAAATTAAAGGCAGTCCAAACTCAGGATGTTGGTTGGAGTGATGTTCACTCCATAACCATGGAGGCCTTACGAACATGCAATTTTGGTCTTGAAGAAAGAACACTGGAGGGTCCTTTTTGTCTTCCATCTTGGTGCCTCTTAGAATTGCAATCATGTAAATGGAGGTTCCCATGCCCAGTGTTTCAGCTAATTCTTGGATCTTTCTTTTTCTTCTTTTTTGGATTAAGCAGGGGTCTGGTGTGGAGAATTTTATATTCTGTATGCTCACTGTACTTTTAATTTCTTAAAACTGTGACAACTTGCCAAAATTATTCTGGCATTCTATGAGGAGATGCCACTTGTCATCAGAAAACTTTGGAACTCTACCTAAATTCAAAATATCAGAGGACATTTTAATATCCTGACAAGGCTTATGAAAACAATTAGACTGCACTTTATGGGTATTATTTGGGCCAAATGTGGTTCTGGTCATCGGAAAGGGATTTCTCATTCATTTTTTGATAAATTACATTGATGTAGGACAGATGAGGCTGGACACCCAAGGAATTTCAGGAAGTAGGTTTATTTTAGCTGCAGCGGTCCAGAAGGGCTAATGCCTAAAAATCTTTGGACCCCGAGTCTGGAAATCCTTTTAGATTTATACTCAGAGGTGTGGTTCCATGACAGTGGGAGGGAACCTAACAGTTACTCTTTGTCCTACATTCTTAGGCTAGACAACATTTCACATATTTTGTCTGCAAACTGAGCATTTACAAGAAAAAGGAAACTTCAAACCACCTTGAGCTTTCTGCAGTTTTTGCTGATATCCTGTTGATATGAACAATTATGGTGAGGGTCTTTGGAGAAGCTTAATTATGACTCTTTGGTGGGGGGGTCACTACAACAAGAGCAAAGTTTTTATCAGGAAGAGAGAAAATATGTTAACTATGTCAAGCGAAGGATTTTTAAACGAGGGGATTGATTATAAAAACAGGAGCCAAAGGAATAAAAAAGGAAGGGTTGGGCAACAGAGGAAAGTGTAAAGCTGTGATTATGGGAAGAACAAAAAGGCAGAGGCCGTGTTCCAGTGCCCAGTTGGGTGTGCACTCATTGAATGTTGGAGTCTACATTTGTTTATTTTGGTGGTTGTTGTTTTTTGTGGGGGTGGGGTGGGGAAGGTACTGGGGATTGAACTCAGGGGCACCTGACCACTGAGTCACATCCCCAGCCCTATTTTGTATTTTAGAGACAGGGTCTCACTAAATTGCTTAATGCCTCAGTTTTGCTGAGGCTAGCTTTGAACTCGAGATCCTCCTGCCTCAGCCTCCCCAGCTGCTGGGATTACAGCAGCTCACTACCAGCCTGCATTTGTTTTTGAACCTCCTGATTCTCCTGCTGTTAAGTGTGAAGGCTGCAGGAACCCACTGCTGCTCAAGGTGGTGACTGCTGCTGTAACAACCAGCACCCCTGGGGCTCAGAACTGCTGCCACTCCTTCTCCCCTTCTGCCGCTTCCAAACACCTGCCAGTGACTCCCACTGCTTGGATCTAACCAAAAGGTGTCAGGGCTCTGAACAACATGGCCTGCAGGGTCCAGCTCCTGTAAAGCAGAGTCAAGCATAGAAGGGAAGGAATGGAATTGAAAGCAAGTGGGCCAAGGGACAGCTCATTGCCCTCCTTCACAAAGAGGTGGAATGCGCAGTGCATGCACCTGACATGAACCAGCACAATGAGTCTCATCCTCCTTTCCAACTCTATGAATAAGCAAATGTTCGCTTGCCTTTTTTTTTTTTTCAAAACATTTTTAATTTTGAGTAGCTTCTATTTATTTAATATTGAAGCATAGAATATGACTAGAAAATCAAACAATGTGATCTGCAGTTTATCTTAAGAAAAATTTGGAGAAAAATAAACTGACACTGGTGAATGCTTTTAAGAAGGTGTGAGATAACACACAAACATCTCTCACTGAATATTTATAGCACCTTAGAAGGGAGGAATTACTTTTTCTTCCCAAAAAGCCTGTCTCAGAGAAGGCTTTGAAGCTCTTCATTCTCAGAGCTCTTCATTCTCACTGCCTAAATATTCCAGCCAGCATGTGGTGACCTTGGATCTGGGCAGTGTTATAAATATTCACTTATAATCCAAGAGGTGCCTGGAATGGGAGGAATAAGATTTCTGAGTGGATTGCCAAAGTGTTTGTTTCTCCACTGCGTAATGCTACTGTGAGCTCAAAAAACAAGGTGCATGTCCGTGGGTAGAGGAGCCCATCTTGAACCTCAGAACTCTTTGCTTGAATCTCTGCGAGGCACAGGGGCCTGTCTTGTATAGTGTTATTTGCTTATCTGTCATTTCTTCCTGATATGTTGGAAGCATGTCACATTCATCTCTGGACCTCACACTGGGGGTGAAGTGCTGGTACTTAGAGGAGGTCAACAAATGTGTGGCCATTCAGTTGTGGAAGGTTCTGCCTCCTTCACGAGCCACTCTAGGTACAGGAACCATGCTATTCGGAGACCACTTGGGAATCCAGTTGCTAACCCTTACTAGCTGTGTGACCTTGGAATGATTACTAGTGTTTCTGCAATTTCTTCTATAAAACGAAGGTAATACCTAACCCTTAAAGGTCATTGTAAGAATATGTTGGCTAGTGTATGAAGAACATCATTGGGATTTTGATAGGAATTGCATTAAATCTGCATAACACTTTTGGTAATATGGCATTTTGACAATATTAATTCTGCCTATCCAGGAACATGGGAGGTCTTTCCATCTTCTAAGGTCTTCTTCAATTTCTTTTTTTCATGTTCTGTAGTTTTCATTGTAGAGATAAAGCTCTTGACAATGTAGCTAGCATATACTGAGTGCTTAATAAATACCCATTTGCCATATTACCATATCTTATTGAAGTTAACATATGTAGAATTGGTTTGTTGGGCACTCAATAAATGATGCATTAAGTGATTTTAAACAGATTGTAAATGAGAAATCATCTCTATATAGACAAGCTTTGCCTCTTTCATATGTTGAGCATCTGAGGTTTTCTGGAGGAAAAAGCAACTGGTTGAACTTGAAATGATCTGAATTTTCAAGTGCAAGTGTGGATAAATCCGATTATCTGTGTGTATGCACTTATGTACCTACTTGTGCACGAGGCATCTTTATGATGTTATTCCCTTCCAAAAAATCTACTCTTTGGAATTTTGTGTTCTCATTAACCTACCATGAATTTTCTATATGATTGATGATAACATTGTCCCCATTTGGTCCTGCTCCCTAGTTGCTCTCCCATGCTGGTTATTTGTCATTTCCTGCTGTGAAAGCACCAAAAGGTTGGTGCCAATGTAGATAACTCAAATGTTGGCTGCATATTTTTAAACGTATTGTTTTGGAAAAGTAGAGAGTCAAAGAACAACTTATTTGGACATTTGCTTCTCTGGAAAAGCTCATTTGAAATTAGCTGACTGCCTTTAGAACCCATCCCATCCTTCAGCAGAGATTCCTTCTCTGCAGGGCCCATGTTGCTTCAGCTAAAGCTGTAGAAACTGGGTATCAATTTTCAGAAAATTCTGAACTGATAATAGTGGTTTTCCTTCTTTTTTTTCAGTCTAAAACCCTAGCCCATATAGGAAAAGCCACATTTGTGATAGTTTTTTAAATTCAGAGCATACACCTATCCTTTATGGAAGTCTTCACCCCCCAAAATGAATGTTTATTCCTTTAGCCATTCATTTATTCATTTAACAAGTACATTTTGATCACCTACCACATGCCAGGTTCATGCCAGGTAAGCACAGGCAAAGTCCCTGGTTTTAAAATCTTTGTTTTAAAATTTTTTTATTTGTTCTAATTAGTTGTACTTGACAGACTGCATTTATACATTTTGATGGCTCATACATAAATGGAGTGCAATCGCTCATTTTTCTGATTGTACATGTTGTAGGATCACATTGGTCATGCAGTCATATATGTGTATGAGGTAATAATGTCTGTTTCATTCTATCTTAAAGCTAAATAATCTCTAACGTCTAAATATTTCAAAACACCTTAAATTTTGATGCCATCTTTTCATTAAATCATATTTATGATTTAATATATGATTGCATGTATATAAATATGATTGCATGTATATAAAATGACTTGGAGGTCAGTAAGTAGAGCCAGCTCTGTTTCACTTCTAAAGTCCTTCTTAATATAAAAAGTAAAATATTTACCCAGTTATAAAAGGAAGATAAGCTAAAATGCTGCTCATTGTTAGTTACAGATAACCTGATTCAGAACCACTGAGGCAATAAAAAGAGTTTAGCAAAATAAAAAGTTACAGGGATGGGTAGCTTTAGTCTCTGCTTCTTCCCCAGGTGTAGGTGGTAGTATGGCCCCAGCACCACTGTTTTGAGATTCTCATGGACTGCCAGCCAGCTCATCTGCTCCTGCCCTCATTGCAGGTGATTCTGTCCTCTCCTGTTCACTCCTAATAGGGTGCTGCTGCTCTTCATCTCAACAGGCAAGACTTCCATGAAGCATTAGAACAGTGAAACTGCAAATGAGTTCATTCCTTCTTTTTGGTACTGGGGATTGAATCCAGGGGCACTTAACCACTGAGCCACTCCCCCAGTCATGACCCTTGCTTTTAATATATTTTATTTAGATACAGGGTCCTACTAAGTTGCCTAGGGCCTAGCTAAATTGTTCAGACTGGCTTTGAACTCATAACCCTCCTACCTCAGCCTTCCAAGCTGCTGGGATTGAGTTCATTCCTTCTTTTTTTAATTTTTTTTTTGTCTAATTTGTTGTACATGACAGTAGAATACATTTATACATTTTGATAGATCATACATCAATGGCGTGTAATCTCTCATTTTTCTGATTGTACATATTGTAGGATCACATTGGTCATGCAGTCTTATATGTACATGAGGTGATAATGTCTGTTTCACTCTGCTATCCTTCCTACCCCCATACCCCTTCTCCTCCCTTCATTCCTCTCTACCTAATATAAAGTAACTCTATTCTTCCCTACCCTCCCACTGCTTGTTGTGAATTAGCATCTGCACATCAAGAGAAAACATGTGGTCTTTGGTTTTTTGGATTTGGCTTATTTTGTTTAGCATGATATTCTCCAACTCCATCTATTTACCAGAAAATGCCATAATTTCACTCTTCTTTAAAGCTGAGCAATATTCCACCATATATATATATATATATAATTTTCTTTATCCATTTATCTGTTGAAGGACATCTAGGTTGGTTCCATATTTAGCTATGGTGAATAGAGCTGCTATAAACACTGAGGTGTCTGCATCACTGTAATATGCTGATTTAAATTCCTTAATACAGACAGATGTGTGTGAGTGACAGCAAGTGTGAAAAAAATGGCCTGATACAATTATAAACTATTCTGGCAAGATTCATGGTGTTTAGTCATCTTTTTCACTGCTGTGACCAAAAGACCTGGTAAGAGTAACTAGAGGAGGAAAAGTTTATTTGGGGGCTCATGGTTTCAGAGGTCTCAATCCATACACAGTCAATTCTGTTGCTCAGGGCCCAAGGTGAGGAAGAGCATCATGGTGGAAGGGTGTGGTAGAGGAAAGAGGCTAAGAACATGGAACCAGGAAGCAGAGAGAGAGAGGAAGAGAGAGAGAGAGAGAGAGAGAGAGAGAGAGAGAGAGAGAGAGAGATTGCTCCACTCACAGGGAAGAAAAATAAACCCCAGTGGCACACCCCCCAGTGCCCACTCCTCCAGCCACACTCTACCTGCCTTCAGTTACCACTCAGTTGTTACTTATCAGGGGATTAATGCACTACTTAGGTTAAAGCTCTCAAAACCCAATCATTTCACCTCTAAACTTTCTGGCATTGTCTCCCACATGAGCTTTAGGGAGTTTCTCATATTTAAACCATAACACATGATATGGGAAGGGATTTCAATAGAGACTGACACAGTTAATACAATAATAATAATAATAACAATAATAATCTCATGTGAATAAATCACCAATTGGGGAGAGAATGATATCAGTTTGGGAATTGTGCAAAGATATCTGGTAAAGGATCAAAATTTGGGTCTCAATAAAAAAGGGAGCCGCAGTCATCAATGTAATTTCCACACAAAGAACTAAAAATGGCAACAAATATATTAAAGAATGTTCAACCTCTCCAAAAATCCAGATGACAAGTTTTTGGCTCTAAAACTAAATAAAAATAAATAAGTAAATACAAATATTGTGTGTATATATAAATAAACGAACATATATGTAGATGACAAACCTGTGGAGAAATGGTATATTTAATTCCTATTATTGGCAGTGAAACAATCACAGTTCATTTGCAAGTCTGAAGAGGAATTACCAACAATCATAACAATTTTCCTGCCTATGATTGAGCAGTCACTCTTTTAAGGATTATTCCTAAGGAAACAACTTGAAGGAAGAAGTAATGTATGAAGATGCTGATCTGCTGCCATTTATAATAGGGAAAACTAGAAGCAACCTGAAAATGGGTGACTATACCACGGCACATCAGTTCCTGGGGATTTAAGTAATGGCTGAAAAGAATTCAGAAAGGATAAACATGGGGGCTTTGAGAGCTGGTCCAAGTGTCCTTTAGCCCAGAGTGAGTGAAAAGAAGAGGGGAAGAATCCTTTGACTGCTCAAAGTTCTGGATCTGAGCACCAACTCTTGCAACAACTATCTGCCTGCTCCTGTGAAGTCAGGCACCTCAGGCAGGGGACAAAAGCTCTCTCAGGGCTCGGTTTTCTCATTTCTGGATTGATGGTACTTACTTCATGGGGCTGTTATGAAGATCAAGTGAGATAATCGGAATGAAGCATGCACCACAGTGCCAAGTACAGAACAAGCCAAGGGAATCACTACCTAAATATTATTATTGTAACTATGTTTATTTTTTCCTTTCCAAATTAAAGGTTAAAAGAGACCATGAGAAAAATGGAAGAAAAGTCTTGTGCATGATAATGGAATGGGGGAACTGTTTATTTTTGAACATTTCACTTTATAATGTTTTGTAATTTTTAAATGTTGACATTTAAACTTTTTTTTTTTTTCTAAATTCAAATGCTTTCCAGGGCAAAGTCCTCTTACCAGGGCTTCCTTTGAGCCAGCTGAGAAGCCTGATTTTGCATCCCTATCCCAAGTGCCCAGAATGTCAACATTCAGCTACAGTCTACCATGCAGATTAAAATGTACCCATTGTGTCTTTATCCTTTCTGCAGCTGTTTTGGGAGAAACTGCTGGTTCTACACGTCTGATTCTTCTACACCTGTGAGGATATAGAACCAGATCATGTTTGAAATTTCTGGTGTCAGAGGGTCCTTAAAAAACTGATGGCTTAATCCCAAAAATCGATAAATGAATGATGATGCATAATGTGGGGGGGAAAGATGGCAAGAATGGAGGAAAGATAGCTAGCATAGACGGAAGGGAGGGGTGGGGGTGGGTGGGGGGTAAAATCAATAACAGAGTGTGTGACAGATATCATTGCCCTGTGTACATGCAAGAAAGCACAGATGGTGTGACTCTACTTTGTGTACAACCCTTGAAACAATAGCTGTACTCCATTTGTGTTCAATGAATCAATAAGTAAATAAAAATAAATAAATAAATAAATAAATAAATAAATAAATAAATAAAACAAAAAAAAAAACTGATGGCTTAGTGTGGCCTCAGAAGGCTGCATTCACAAGAGGGCTCTTCCACCTGACCTGTCGGAAATAATGCATCTTTCAGGCCACGGGGCAGTGAATGGGGCTCTTTGAAGTCTTCTCTTTAGGGTTAGTATTCTGAAATCCTCATTGTCTGCAGTGCCTTCTTGGCAGCTGGACAGTAAAAACTATCTTTCTATCAATTCAGTCTCTCTCTCTCCCTTTTGGTAGCTGCTTGGCTAAAGCAAAACCCAGCACAGCCATTTTTATTTCTGTGCACCTGCGTTCTTCATGGTGTCAGAAACTCCAGGCAGGAGGCTGCAACTGTGAATATTATTAGGCTTGGGAACTGAAGACGAAGCACAAGAGACTTTCTTTTAATGTGGGTGGCAGGAAAATAAAATGACAATCCGGAAAGAACAAATTCTAAGGCATGAACTCGTACCAAGTGATCTGCCAATTAACTGTGAAGAGGATGACATCCTAATCAAGTGCTTTATCTGCTTCTGGGCTTCCTGAATCTTTTCTGCTGGCTACACCAATGAGGCCAGGGAAAGTCAATTCTTTTAGCCTTGAGAGCACCTCTCCGGGAGGAAAAACAAGGGGCTTCTATTTTTGCACATGAATCATTATGAGAAGGGCTCAGTTTGGATTTGGCCAAGGAATTGGAGTGGCCAACCATGCAGAGAAAGGCAGAGACATCCAGAACAGTTTCTGCGTATTGACTATTGAAAATATCTTCCAGTTTTGAAATTGACAGAAACTTTCTGAACTGCAAGCCATGAAGAGACCAGGGGATGTGTTGATAGCATTTGCAAGACATTTTTCAAGAGCAATTTTAGGTTCACAGCAAAATGAAGAGGAAGATGCAGAGATTTCCTGTAAATACCCTGTCCCCCCATGTGCCTGGCCTCCCCCATTATAAACATCCACATTGGTACATTGATTATAACTGATGAACCTACACTGACACCTAATCACCCAACTCCGTAGTTGGTATTAGGTTTGCTCTTTGTGCAGTCTGTGGGTTCAGATGAATGTATAGTGACATGTATCCACCATGGTGGTATAGTGGGAAAGATAAAAATGTACCTCCATTTCTTAGGAATTGATTTTTGGCTAGGCCTAAGAATTAAATTGATATAAGGCAGATCAACAGAAGAGGAACACACACACCAAACATGTTTCAGATGGCACAGGGACCCTCATGAGGAAGCGAGAAGTCAGTGAAATGGCAAAACCTCCATATTAGACTGAAGGAAGATGGGTGCAGTGGGAAAGTAGCTAAATTTTGTGGGAGAGGCTAAAAGAAGACAAGGATTATTTTAGCAAATTCTCCCAGTGATGATTTCTCATTGAATAATATTTCTTTTCTTTCATCTTCTGATTTCAGGAGGAAAAGAGGGAGATTAGAGTACCCTCCTTGCATGCTATTTTCTAAGTGCCTTTAGCTCAAGATAATCCCTCTATCAAAATGCTGTATTTTGAGGTGCCTATTCCGCCACTCTTCAGTATCACAAGCAGTAGTCCCACTGCCACAGAAACCCTCCCTCCCGCCAACCCCTGACAACCTCTGATCTTTATATTTTCTCCATAGTTTCGCCTTTTCCAGAATGTCTTGCAGTTTCAATCATATAGTGTGCAGCCTTTTCGGCTGTACAGCATCTGTCTCATAGTTATATGCATTTTAAGTTTTTTCCATGTCTTTTCATGGCTTTGTACCTCATTCCTTTTTAATGCTGTATAACATTTCATCATTTGGATAGACCAAAGTTGATTTATCTGTTCACCTAATGAAGGACATCTTCATTATTTTGAAGTTCAGGAAATTATGAATAAAGCTGTTGTAAACTATCTGTGTGTAAGTTTTTGTATGAACACAAGTTTTTCATTCTTTCAAGTAAATAATAAGGAATGAGATTACTGGATCACATGCTAACAGTATGCTTATTTTTTGCACATAAGAATTATACTGAGATTACTTCTCATTCTAGTAAGAATGGCAGTCATTAAGAATATAAATAAGAGCTGGGCATGGTGGTGAAAGCCTGTAATCCCAGTGACTCTGGAGGCTGAGGCAGGAGGATCGCGAGTTCAAAGCCAGCCTCAGCAACTTAGCAAGGCTCTAAGCAACTCAGCGAGACCTGGTCTCTAAATAAAATATAAAAAAGAGGCTGGGATGTGGCTCAGTGGTAAAGTGCCCCTGGATTCAATCTCTGGTACAAAAAATAAATACAAATAACAGGGGCCAGGCATGGTGGTGCATGCCTGTAATTCCAGCTACTGGGGATGCTGAGGCAGTAGGATGGCAAAATAGAGGCCAGACTCGGCAACTTCGATCCTCTCTAAAAATGAAAAGTAAAAAAGGGTTGGGGACATACTTGGGGTGTACCTCCATTCAGTCCTCAGCACTATAAAAAAATAAAAAAGAGAATGCAAACAATAATAATGCTGGTGAGGATGCAGAGATAAAGGAACTCCTACACACTGTTGGTGGGGATATAAATTAGTACAACCATGGTTAAAGTCAGTATGAAGGTTCCTCAAAAACAAAATAATAGAATTGCCTTCTGATACAGTTATACCATTCCTTGGCATTAATCCAAAAAATGAGCATCAGCAGACTTAAGTGACACATGCTTACCCATAGTTACTGCAGAACATCGGCAGGATTCATAACAGCCAAGCCATGGAATCAGCTGAGGTGTCCATCAGCAGATGAATGGATAATGGAAGTGTATGCATATATACAATGAAGTTTTATTCACCCACAAATAAGAACAAAATTATGTCACTTGCAGAAAAATGGATGAAACTGGTGAATATTATGATAAGCCAGACTTAGACAAGTATTATACCTTTTTTCTCGTATATGTAACCTAGTGGGGAAAAGAGAAAAAGGAAGACTCATGGAAGCAGAGAGGAGACCAATAGGAAGAGGACCAGGGAAGGAGGACGAGGGGGTAAAGGAGTTATTGGGTAGTGAAATTGATCAAATTACAATATGTGTGTACCAGTATATCACAGTGAAACCCATCATTTTGTGTAATTAATATGCACCAATAAGAAAATAGAAAGACTGTGTGTTAGTAATGCCCTCAATAAAATATTAGAAATCTAAATAGAAAAGAACATGTTTATTTTTGTAAGAAAATGTCAAACTGTCTTCTAAAATGAGTGTAGTATTTTGCATTCCTACCAGCAATGAGTGAGAGTTCCTGCTTCTTCACATCCTCACCAGCCTTTGGTGTTGTATTTGAGATTTGGGGCCTTCTAATAGATGTGTAATGGTGTCTCATTGATTTAATTTACATTTCTCTGATGATATGTGATGTGGAGCATTTTTTCATATGTTTTTTTTGCATCTGTTTATCTTCTTTGATGAGGTGTCTGTTTAGGTCTTTGGGTCAATTTTTAATAAGATTCTTATTGTTGAGTTTTATAAGTTCTTTGCATATTTTGATTAACATCTGTCAAGTGTGTCTTTTGCAAATATCTTCTCCTAGTCTATGGCTTGTCTTCTCATTCTCCTGACTCTCTTTCACAGAAGTTGATTTTTAAAAACTTCTTATTTTAACCAAGTCTAGTTTGTAAATTTCTTGTTTTATGAATCATGATTATTTTGTGGTTTTTAGTTGTTTGTTTTAACTTTTTTATTTTGAAACAGGGTCTCACTAAGTTGCTCAGAACCTTGCTAATTTGCTGAGGCTGACTTTGAACTTGAGATCCTCCTGCCTGAGCCTCCTGAGCCACTGGGATTACAGGTGTGTGCCACCACGCCTGGCTTTGAATCATGATTTAGTATCTAAAAAATCATTGCCATACCCAATGTCATCTAGGTTTTATCCTATAAAGCTCCTAGATTTATAGCTTTGCATTTGACATTTTACATTTTGGTTGATGATCCATTTTGAGATAGTTTTTGTGAAGGGTGTAAGGTCCATGTCTAGATTCAATTTTTTGCATCTGGATATCCAGTTGTTCTAGCACCATTTTTAATTTTTTGCAGTGCTGGGGATTGAACCCAGAGCCTCATGCCTGGTGGGTAAGTGAGCTATATCCCTAGTCCTTAAGATCATTTGTTGAAAAGACTATCTTTGCTCCATTTTATTGCCTTTCTCCTTTGTCAAAGATCGATTAACTATGTTTGAGTCCATTTGTGAGCTCTTTATTCTCTTCTGTTGACCTATTCTTTTATTCTCTTTATTACCACACTGTCTTATTAACTATAGCTTTACAGTGAGGCTTGGCATCAGGTAGTACCAGTCCTACAACTTTGATATTCTTCAATACCATGCTGACTCTTCTAGGTCTGTTGCCTCTTTATGAACTATTATAAACTTTCTGGGATTTTCATTGGATTACTTTGAATCTATAGATCTGTAGATCATCTATAGGTCATGTTGGGAAGAACTGACATTTTGACAATATTGAGTCTTTTGTCCATGAATGTGGAATGTCACTGCATTTTTGCAGTTCTTTGATTTCATTCATTAAAGTTTTGTAGTTTTCCTAATACAGATCTTGTCCATATTTTGTTAAATAAATATCTAAGTGTTTCATTTGGGGGCAGTACCAATGTAAATGGTATTGTGCATTTTATTTCAAATTCCACTTGTTCTTTGGTGGTGTATGGGAAAGCAATTGACTTTTCTATATTAACCTTGTATCTTACACCCTTCCTATAATTGTATATTAGATCGAGGATTTTGCTGTTGTTGTTGATTCTTTTGGACTCTTTATATAGAAGATTGTGTTGTCTGAAAATAGAGTTTTACTTCTTCCTTTCAACATGTATGCCTTCTATTTCCTTTTCTAGTTTTATTGCATTAGTATTTCTAGTTTGATATTGAAAATGAATGATAAGGGGGGAAATTCTTGCTTTGTTGCTGATCTTAGTGGGGAAGTTTCAAGTTTCTTATTATTAATAATACTGCTAGTTTTAGAGTTTTTGTAGCTATTCTTTATTTATCAAGTTGAGGAAGTTCCTCTCTATTCCTCATTTATTGAGAATTTTTATTGTGAATAGTATTGGATTTTGTCAGATGTTTTTTCTATATCTTTTCATATGATTATACGCATTTTCTTTTTTAACCTGTTGATGTGATGGACTACATGAATTGATTTTCAAATGTTGGGTTACACCTGGCATAAATCCCACTTGTTGCAGTGTCTATTTCTCTTATACATTGTTTGATTTGCTAATATTTTGTTGAGGACTTTTGCAACCATGTTCATGAGGGATATAGGTCTATTGTTTCCTTTTGTTGTGATGGGTTTGGTAATAGGATAATGCTGCCTTCATAGAAAGGTTAGGCATTATTCCTTCCAATTATAGAGAACTGATATAACTTCATTCCTTAAATTGGTAGAATTTACCAGTAAGCCCATATGCTATTTTGGACGGTTATTATTTGTTGATTAAATTTCTTTAACAAATATATGATAGTCAGATATTCTAATACTATTTTCAGAGGTATTTTTCTGAGTGTAATCACCAGATTATCTTCAAGTCTGAAATTTTAGGTAGTAAAACTGGGAAAGTAGTTAACACATGGGGAGAGGGTGGTCCCTTGTGTACATGAATAGATTTTTACCACAAACCCTAATCCTGAAAATTTCCATGGCATAATCTGGACCAATTTAATAAGAGAATGCATTTTAAAGATGTCTAGTTTCTGAGAAAAATCTGTTTCCTGAGGTGATCATGTGAGGTTGTGCAAGTCTTCAAGGCACATTGTGCAGGCTGCGAACCGTGCAACCTGGGGACCATCTACAGAATGGTATTCGTGCCAGTAGAAAATATGTTCACTTTATAATGAGCATGTGTTGCCTTTAGAATTCAGGAGATAAATTTTAGAAGCACATACTTAAAAAGTATTTTGTAATTGGGCTCAAAATCAGATGACCTAGGTTCCAATCTGCCACTTACTAGCTGTGTCTTTCAGCAAATAGCTCAGTTGCCTCCTGGTTACATTGGTTTACAAAGTGCTCCATAGACTGCTCCCTAGCCCTCCAGTTCATCATGTACCATTATTCTTCACATTCTGCAATCCTGTTTTCTTCTCTAATTCCCTTAACATGCCATGCTACCTCTTATCACCTGTTGACTCTGCTCAGCACTTCTCCCAGCTCCTCAATTGGCTTATTCCTCTCTTTATTCTTCACTGAAGGGTCAAGTTCTCAGGAAGACCTTCTATGGAATCCCAGACTGAGTTAGGCCTCCTGAACTAGGCCCAGTAGCTATCATTCAGTATCACTTGTCATTTATTAAATGTTGAAGTTCTTTAGTAATTGTAAAACTTCGTGAGGTCAAGGTCTGTCACAGATACACATCCCAGTCTAGTACCATGCCTGCTATACAAAAAGCACTCATTAAATATTTTGTAATGAATGAATAAATTGAGCTAGATAATGTCCTTTTCTGTTTTAATCAGATTTTTTTTGGACACTATAAACAAAAGACCTGACAAGATCCACATAGAGGAGGAAAAATTTATTTTTGCTCCTGGTCAGACGTTCAGTCCATAGTCAGCTAACTCCATAGCTCTGAGCCCAAGGTAAGGTCCATTATGGGAGAAGGGCCCAAGGGAGAAAAGTTGCTCATGAAGGGGTCAGGAAGCAGAGAGCTAGCTCTATTTACCAGGAACGAAATATAAACCCTAAAGTCATGTCCCTAGTGACCCACCTCCTCTAGCCACATCCCACCTGCCTACAGTTACCACCCAGTTAATCCATATCAGTGGATTAAACAACTAATTAGATTAGTTCATACTATAATCATTTCACTTCTGCAACTTCTTGTATTGTCTCACATGAGCGTTTCGGGGATACCTCATGTCTCAGCCATAATGAAAAGTCAGTGCCACTAATCCTGGAAAGGACAACAATGTGCTTAATGAGAACTCATTGTTATTTTGAAGCAATTGAGCATCCACTTAAGCTAGGTTGGGCAAAAAGAGAAGTTATTGGTATGATGCTGAAGTGGTTCAGAGAACCTAGAAAGGAATTACAGGAATTGTAGAGATCCTGGGGAGTTCAGAGACTATAACTGGGAACTACTATTGGTAGGAATCTGACTCCAAGCCCCTTATTCTTTTAGAAGTTTCCACTGTTCTTTATTCCTGAGTGGACATCTTTCATGGGTTGGAAATCTTCCTTTCATCCTGACTTCATGATTTTATTCCTTTGCTGAAGGAACCCCCGTACTGCCTCTTGGCTCCCATCTCTGTTTCAACTCTTTTTACTGGCAATTAAAAATTTTATGGTGAAGTTCTTTATAACAAAATTTCTTGGAGAAAAGGCCAATGTCAAGTCTTGTTGCTCTGGGGGGGAAAAAAAAAACTTTTTTTTTTTTTTTTCATTTCCTGCTATCCCTGGCACAGGTAGATCCAATCTTTCTGGCTCTCACTTCTTTTTGATGAAATTGCAGATATCATAGCTGAGCTCAGAGGACATTGACAACTTATCATTATGGGAAACTCAATAAACAAACATCTCATTTTGCATGTACAGCAATCAAAGCCCTGTATGCTTCAGTAATGAACTCGACACACAGACTGCTTTACAGGTGATAATGAGGGGCTGGAATTAAATAACTGCTGAGTCTCTACCAGCACCCTTTGAATGACCTCAGTGCCTCTTCAGAGGGCACTTAAATTTTGTTTCTTCGATTGGTATCTATGTTAAAAAAAAAAATGTTATAGCTTCCCCCAGATAAGAGTACAGGAAATTAACACAGCCTCAAGCAGGTTTGACAAAGCAGACTTTCAGGATAGCTTTGGATATTTGCCATCTCATTCCATTCAAATCCTTTTCCACAATGCTGGGTTGGATCTTACATGGAAATGACTTCTGGGAGGCCTACTATGAAGACACTACAGGAGGGTTTTCAGTAGTGGGTTTGCTCCCAGCTGGAAGGGACATCTCTCTCCCCTGAGGTCCTCTGATAAGATATTTGCTATCTCCCTTTCTCTTCCCTACCAGCTGTAGAAGCTGGACTCACCTCATTTCATTTCCTCTCTAAAGTCTTTTTCAGAACATGCTTTGTTGCCTGTATTGATTTCCTATTGCTGCTATAAACAACCCTCACAGTTTATCTTTTAAGTCTAGATGCTGGAAGTTTGAAATGGGTTTCACTGGGCTAAGTTCAAGTGTAGCAAGGCTTCTGTACCCAAAGGAGCTATTTCCTTTCCCTTTCAGCCTCTAGAGGCTGCCCTCGGTTTTGGCTCCCAGAGTCTTCCTCCATCTTCAGAGCCAGCAACAAAGGGCCTAGACCCTCTCATGCTGCCATCTTTCTCCCTTTTCTACTTTAAAGAACTCTTGTGAATGATCACCTTGGAGTCAGTGGGAAGTCCAGGAGAATCTTCTGGTTTTAAAGTCAGCTGATTGGTAACTTAAATTCTTCTTTGTATGTAAAATAACATATTCACAGGTTCCACAGGACAGAGAGGAGGAGGAAGCATTCATCTGTCTATCACAATGCTCCAACAGAATAACTGAAATCAGCAATATTGGTGTCTGCCTCTTTTATTCAAGTGGTTTTCTAAAAAGTTGCAATAAATCATTTTCTTTCTAAAATCATTTTTAAAACAATCGCCCCACAAGGGAGTCAGGTTTTAAATGTCCTAATCGTTTTTCTACATTAGGATTTACATGCATTTGATTTAAGTGAAGTGAAGTGAGAGTCACATATATCACAATGTTAACACACACTTATTTTCTGTGACACTGTCTAAGGGTTATTGTAGAAAAGTCTTGGCATAAAACAAGTAGGCATCAACAGTCCCTGGTATATGTGACCTTTCAGAGGTGGTTTCTTTAGAAGCTAATATCAACAAATTAATCTACTAATATTCTATATTCTCTCTTTTACAAAGAATCAAAAATGTAATAGGGTAAATATGACCCTATGCTGTGGTTTTAGCTGTCATTAAATGTTATTAAGTGGAAATGCTGGCTATGAAAATATACATTATTTTGTAATTACCCTGATGTTAGGAACTATCGTAATTTACTGACTAAGGAATTCAATAAAGACAAAATCACATTCCCAGTGAAGCCCCTTTTTAGGAAACATCAACTTTGGGTGAACAGAGCCCTAATTAGGACATTTTAAAATTACTCTTCCTAGTTGTGGAGATTAGTTCTGACCCTCTAATTGTACTGAACATAATGACTTGCGCATCTCTCCTCGTAACTGCCCTGCTGTAGTCATTAGCATTTACATTTTATAGATATTAGAATCAAGGATCAGAGAAGGAAATTACCCAAAGGCATAGAGATAAAGTGTGATGTTTGGGGAAGTTGCATTTAAATAAATCTGCTTGTCTCCAGAGTCCATACTCCTTCCATTATAGCACAGCAAGTCCTTGATGCCAACATTTTGCACAAAAACTCAATAAAATATTGACTTTGGACTGAAGATCAAGTTCAGAAGTGCTTCTCTGTGTTCACAGGAGTTGCACTTTCAGCACCAGCATCACGGGGAAGACATCTAGATTCCCATTCTTTTCAGGCCAACGTCCTTACCCTCTGGACATAGGAAGAGAGTTCTTTAATGATTTGTGAAAGTGAGATTTATAGATGTGCAACAGTGTCAGTCTGACAGCAAAGAGAGAACACTGGTCTTAAAATAATCTTATTAAAAATCTTATTAAAAAATAAAAAGTAAGAGCAAAGCCAAGCATGGTTGTGCACGCCTACAATACAGGCTGAGGCAGGAGGAGCACAAGTTCAAAGCCAACCTCAGCAACTTAGCAAGGTACTAAAGACTCAGTGAGATCCTGTCTCAAAATTTCAAAATTTAAAGAAAAAGGGCTGGGAATGTAGCTCAGTGGTTAAGTGCCCCTGGACTCAATCCCTGGCACCAAGAAAGGGGGAAAAAAATCCTATTAGAATATTCTCTGTGATTGTACTGGATGTTGCTGATAGGAAAATAATATTTTGCATCTTTACTTTTGTATGGGAAACTAAATATAAAGAAGTGATTTGTGGACCTTTTCTCTACAAAACAAAATTCTTAATTTCATGTGAAGAAATCTGCCTCTCTCTCTCTCTCTGAGAAGAATTGATTCTTCCCATTCACATTCAGTCTGTTACTCTAAAACCTGCTGTACTTCAAATTGGAACTTCATTTAAGTTTCTCTCCACTTTCTTCTATATCAGTCTATTTTTCTTTTGTATTCTAAATTCACAAAATGAAGTTATTTGACCAAACCTCGGTCAACCGTCATTAAGAGACCCCAGTCAGTGACTGCCAATCTTCACACCTCCACAAAGGTACAGCTCTGGTATCTTTTATACTGTGTTTTTGGAATGTATTCCATTCTATTTTCTTTTTTAGGGATTCCTGGAAATGTCATGAAATTTCATAGTTTTTTAAAATGTAGCATTTCACCTGCACAAAGTTCCCAATAATTATGATGATGGTCACTATAACAGCTAGGAATAGGTTTCATATATAATAACTGCCTTAAATAAAATAGAACTCCCTCTTTCTCCCTTCCTCTTTGTCTCTCTCTCTCTCTTCCCTATCTCTCCCCACTCCCTGCCTCCCTCCCTCTCTTTCTTTCTCTCTCTCTCTAAGTCCAGAGGGAAGCAACATAGGCATGACTAGGAGCTTCTCCCCATGAAGTCTTCAGCAACCCAAGCTTCTGCAGTAACGTCCATCTCTAGGGTATATAGTGCAGTTCTTCAGGGTCCACAGTGGTGGCCGTCGCTTCCATGCTTCCAAGCAGTAGAATGGTAAAAGGAATGAAGACGAAAAGGGGAAAGGCCCAGGCAAATGTGTTTGCTCATTTATTTTTAAGAAAGGTTCTGGAAGCCACCACATGGCATTTTATTACATCCCATTGGACTGTCCTTATTCATAAAACCACAGAGCCAAAAGGGAAGCTGAAGATGTCTTTCTTTTGCAACTATTTCCAAGATTCTACTTCTATAAAAGAAAGATAAAATGGGTTTTGGGTGAAAACTAGTAACTTCAGCCATAGACATGATAGCTGCTTTTTCAGATCTCTGAGAAAGATCAGAGACTTTAATATCAATCTGATATGAAAGTTTGGGGAGGGGACATTTAGGTCATATGAGCAAGGATTTTATAGCAGAACATCCCCACAGCTGGGTGACCTGACATGAGATAGTAGAGAGCTCAGCATTTTTGGAGGTATTCAAGCAACTTGTCTCACTCCTCTGGGGTAGAGAAGATTGGTCTAGTGGAAGGAAGATGGGATGGGGGACCATTAAGTTATCTTCTAAGAACCTGTAAAATCCATTGTTTTTTCACATCTGTAGGATCCGTAATGATGTCCCTGTTTTTCTTACAAATATTGATAGTTTGAGACTTCTTTCTCTTTTTGTCTTGATCACTCTTCTAGGGACATATTCATCCTGTTATTTAATCCAAAAAACAACTTCTGGCTTTCTCATTTTCTCTACTGTACATTGTTCTCCATTTAATTAGCTTCTTCATCTTTTATAATTGTCTTTTAAAAATTCTATTTGAGTTCCCTGTGCTCATCTTTCCCGATTAACTAAGGTGCAAATTTAAATAAGGGATTATCAGCCCTTTTAGAAATTAAATGCTTTTATATACTCAGAGTCAAATGGAATAGAAATGCTAAACCACAGGGTTCAGTGCACGGGTGCTATTCTTACCAGTGTTTCAGTGACTGTGTCCTAATGCTTTCCGACAGGTTTGGAGAGCATGATGAGAGATTCTGTGTCGGCTCTTTATAGTTTGCACATGTCCTTTAACTGTCCATTTTACTTTCATGAGCACCTGGTCTTTATTCTACTTTGCTATTTCTACTGGGTTGTAAAACCAGATAACAAACCTGTTAACAGGTGCAGAGTGAGTAAAAATTCTTTGACTTTGTGACTTTGGACAAATAATTTAATCTCTCTGTCTCTCAACTTCTGCACCATTTCTAGTTATTTGTTTGTCTTTATGAATTCAAATTACCATGTGAAATTATTTCCTTATTCTAATATGGCTTTGTTCCCACCCTTTTCTTTGTGCTGTTGTTCAATATTTTACAAGTCTAAATGGTTATAGTGTCAATATTACAATTATATACATAGTGTTTTGTCCAATTTCCTTTTTGATAAGAAAAGGGAGAAAAATATGCACTTCTCATATCTTTTATAATTATTTTTTCTGATGCTTTTTAAAGGTAATTCAAATAATGATTTCTTGAAAACGAGTTCACTTACTCTCATCATGAAGAACTCCATGAGTATTTCTTGTGAGATAGGCCTACTATCAATGTGTTCTCTGTTTTAGTTTTTCTAGGGATACCTCTATTTTATCTTTATTTTTGAAAGAATTTTGCTGCATATAAGATTGACAGTTTTGGCAGGGTTCTTTCAGCACTTTGAATTTGCCATCCCACTGCCTTCTGGCCTTCATTTTTCTGCTGAGAGGACAGTTGTCAATCTTATTAACGTTCCCTCATATGAGATGAAACATTTTTTCTCTTCCTGCTTTCAATTTTTTTAAAAAAATCTTCGACTTTCAGCATTTTTATTATGATGTGTCTGGTTATAGTTCTTTTTGTTTTTATCCCACTTGACCTTCATTGAGATTCTTGGATTTATAGACTAATGTTTTCCCTTAAATATGGGAAGTTTGTGCATAAATGCATATGTTTGTTTATTTATTATGCCAAAATTCTCTGACACTATTCATTTTCCTTCTTTCTTTTTCTTTTTGTTTTTTGGATTGCATTATCTCCACCAACCTATCTTCAGCTTCACTTATTCTTTACTCTGCCAGTTCAAATCCACTGTAGATTTCCTATCGAAATTTTAATTTGAGAAATTCTGGAAATCTCAGAATTTCCATGTAGTTCTTTTTATATCATTTCTATCCATATTTTTCCATTTGGTGAGATAGTCACTATAGCTTCTTTTACTTCAAAAAGCATTGTTTCCTTTAGTTCTTTGAGCATGTTTATAATAGTTGTTTTGAACTCTATGTTAAATAACACTGGGTCTTCTCACAGGCAGCTTCTTTTTGGCTACTCTCTCCACCCATGTATGCATTGAACTCTCCTTTTTCTTTACATATCTCAGACTTTTTGTTAAAAACTAGACCCTTAAGGTAATGTAGTATAGCAATTTTGGATACCAACTCTATTCCTCTCCTTCTCTTGGATGTGTTTGGGTTGTGGTTAGTTGGTTTATTTGTTTAGTGCATTGGCTAGACTGTTTCATTGTTTCCATTTTCCCTATATTGTGAGAGTTCTGTTACTCATTATTTTCAGAGGGCACAGCTTTGGACATACTCATGATCACTGGAGTGACCAGTTATAGCAGGGCTGTCATTGCTTCATTTCCTGATTGTTTATGCTATCTAACTCATTTGGTATCACACCCAGCTGTTAGGCTCTTAATTTTTGGTTAATTGCTCTAGTATTTCTTGCAATGCCCAGGACGTCAATTACTTCATAATGTGATCCAGGTAAATTCATCAAGTCCAGTTTTGGAGGCTAAGCAGTTTAAATTCAGTTCTAATCTAATGGTTCTTTTGCCATCTCTTTCCCTGGTTCTTTCTGATGAACTAACTGGTCTACGTTAGCTTTTGCTTTCATATGATTATCAGCCTCTTCTCAATTGTTTACCACTAAAATCTCCTTGGTTTTCAAGCACACCTTAATCTTTTCTTTCTCTCTTTTTCTTCTCTCTCTCTCTCTCTCTCTCTCTCTCTTATAAGAACTTTATAGTTATACATAGTAGTATTATACTAACTCATATATGCATTAAAATTGATTTCATTTCATGATCCCCACCTTCCCCCTGCCTCCACCTTTTCCTGTCCACCCTCCCTCCCTTCTCCCATTCTCCTTCCTCTATTTTACTTGACCTCCTTTCCCTTGTCTATTCATTTATATTTGATTGGTGCTTATATTAGTTTATCCTTCCCTCCCCCTTTCATTTATTTTTCTCTAGCTTCCACAAAGAAATGAAAACATTCAACCTTTGAGTTTCTGATTTTGGCTTATTTCACTTAGCATGATATTCTCCATTTACATCCACTTACCAGCAAATGCCATAATTTCATTCTTTTCTATGGCTGAGTAAAACTCCACATATATATAAAATCTCTTAATCCATTCTTCTGTTGACAGGCATCAGAGTTGATTCCACAATTTAGCTATTGTGAATTGTGCTGCTATAAACACAAGATGTGGCTGTGTAGTTTGCCAATTTTAGATCTTTTGGGAAAATACCAAGGAGTGGGGTAGCTTGGTCATATGATGGTTCCATTCCTAGTTTTTTGAGGAATCTCCATACTGCTTTCCAGAGTGGTTGTAGCAGTCCCATCAATAATGTAAAAGTGTAGCTCTTTCCCCACAACCTTACCAGCATTTATTGTTGTTTGTGTTCTTGATCATTGCCATTCTAACTGGAGTGAAATAAAATCTTAGTGTAGTTTTGATTTTAATTTCCCTGATTGCTAGAGATGTTGAACATTTTTTCATGTATTTGTTGGTCATTTGTGTTTCTTCTTCTGAGAAGTTTCTATTTAGTTATTTTGCCCATTTATTGACTGAGTTGTTATTGTTGTTGTTGTTGTTAGTTTGGTGTTAAATTTTTTGAGCTCTTTGTATATTCTGGATATTAGTCCCCTGTGGAAGGAGTAGCTGGTCAATATTTTCTCCCATTCCGTAGGCTCTCTTCACCCTCTTAATCATTTCCTTGAACTTCCCCAACTTAATTCTGAACTTCTCCATACTGTTTCAAATAAAGTCAGCCCCTTTTGGAAGATCTTCAAAGTTCTTTGTTCTTATGGACTCTCTCTCCCTCTGGGAAATTTCTGCATAGCCGCTCTGGGCACTACATAGTGGTGGTAGCACCTAGCCTTCTCATGTTGCCTTACCTGGCCTAGAAAGCTGTGTTTTGGAAATAGAGATCCCAGTCTTTTTGGCCTGCTATGCTCTGAGTACAACTTCTGTTTTATGAATGAGGCAAGCCAATCTCTTGGCTGCACTCACCAGGAATTTAACCTCAGAGCTGGACAAATGATGGCAGTCTGCTTTTCCTAGTGAGATACCATATCCTTTGATTGAGAAGTGAGGGAGAAAGGAGTCCAATCTTACAGTCATACCCTATCAGAGAGAAGCTTCCGTAATCCTGAACCGAGAGCTCAGGAGGAGGGAATCATGATTCAAGTGCTGCAGAGTCTCAATGTTCTTTCAGAATTTTAGTGTATTTTCTTGAAAAAATGCTTCTTCATTATCAATATGCCCTTAGGACAATTTTCAGGGACTTTATATGATGTTTAAAAATAACTTATACCAGTGATATTTGTGTCACTATGGGTCCATGGGGGTCCTCAATATATCATTGAAGAAGTAGAAACTCAATTTTTAAAAATATGCATTTTCATTAAACTATTTTAGCTGCATGTAAGTTCTGACATATTTTTGTTGTTGAATTCAAGATATTTTGAATAATCATTATGTAATCTTCCTGAATCATAGATTATTGAGAAATAATCAGAGATTATTGAGAAATTACTTAGTTTCCATTGAGAGTTTGCTATTTGTCTCTTTCAAATATTGATTCCTAGCTTTATTTCACTGTTTACAAAGATTTCAATCATTTATAAAGTGTTGAAGCCTTCCTTATGGCCCAGAAAGTACTCAATTTTGATAAACACATTTGAAAAAAAATGTATATTTTGCAATTGTTGAACTCATCATATTAGATCAAGTTTGTTAATTTTGTCATTACAATCTGTATCTCAATTTTTTTCTGCCTGTTTTATAAGTTAATGAGAAAATGTTTTAAATCAATGGTATGATTTTTTTTCTATTCATCTTGATGCTCTTTTATTAAATGCATGCATATTTAGAAAGCTGAATTACCAAGTGTTACTTATATCTCTCGTAGTATTTCTTGCTTATATTCTATCAAGTACCATTTCTTATTAGTAGCATCACTATACCAACTTTTGCTTGGAAGAGTTTTAAAGTATATAGGCTTCCATCTTTTTGCTTTTAGCCTTTCTGTCCTCTTATTTTCAAAGTGTGTCCCTTGTATGAGGTAAAGAGTTGAAATATGCTTATTAATGTAGTCTGATGCTCATTGTCTTTAAACTAGAATATTTAGTCAGTTTGTATATTATGGCAATTATTATTATGTTCAAGATTAGCTTTTTAATATTACAATTATTTTCTATTATTCTGTCCTATGTCTTTTTTGTCCCCTCTTATTTCTTTTGGAAATCAAGTATTTTAAAAATTATTTTCCTCTTCTTTTATTAGCTATATGTTCTTTCAGAGCATGCTGCAAGAATTACTTTGTGTACTCTTACCTTATTAGAGACTATTACTAGTTAGTACTTTTGCAAAGTACTTGCAAGAATCTTAGAACACTTTAATTATATCCATCCTGTCCTACTTTTGTGCTAGCATTGTACTATATTTTAAATCTATATTTATTTCATAATCTACAAGATATTCTTACTTTACAGAATTGGTGTTCATTTAGATTTATCTCTATATTAGGCCTTTCTAGATATTTTCATCTGGGATCATTTTCTTCTGTCCAAACAGAAGAAATTTAGAAATTTAGTGTAATTCTACGAGACTAACTCTCTCAGATGTTGACTAAAAATATCTTATGTCACCTTCATTTAAAAAAATTCTAATTAAATTGTTGTCTTGAAATAAGTATAGACTCACCTGCAGCTATAAAAAATACAGAGAAAACTCATATGCCCTTATATACTTTATCCAAAGACAATATCTTGCAGAACCATAGAACAATATTATAAGCAGGGCACTGATATTGATTCAGTCAAGATATAGAACATTTCTAGCACCACGAGGATCCTCACATTGTCCTTTTGTGACCAAGGGGACTTGTCTCCCCTTCCTATCTGTTCCTCAATCCCTGGCAACCACAAATCTGTTTTTCATTTCCATCACTTTGTCATATAAGAAAGTAATACATATTAGTTCATTTTCTTTTTTCTTAACTTTTTATTTGTTATTTTTAGACATACGTGACAGTAGGGTATATTTTGACACAGTGTACATACATGGAGTATAACTTCCCATTCTTCTGGTTGTATATGATGTGGAGTTACACTGGTTGTGTATTCATATGTGAACATAAGAAAGTTATGTCTGATTCATTCCACTGTCTTTCCCATTCCCATCTCCCCTCCCTTCCCTTCATTCCCCTTTGTCTAATCCAATGAACTTCTATGTTCCTCCCACCCTTTTTGTGTTAGCATTCATGTATCAGCAAGAACATTTGGCCTTTAGTTTTGGGGGATTGGCTTATTTCACTTAGCATGATAGTTCCATCCAATATGGGCAAATGCCATGATTTCATTCTTCTTTATGACTGAGTAATATTCCATTGTGTATACATACCACATTTTCTTTATCCATTCATCTGTTGAAGGGCACCTAGATTGGTTCCATAGCTTAGCTATTGTGAATTGAGCTGCTACAAACATTGATGTGGCCATGTTACTATAGTAAACTAAGTCCTTTACGTTATATAGCGAGGAGTGGATAACTGGATCAAATGGTGATTCCATTCCAGGTTTTCTGGGGAATTTCCATACTGCTTTCCAGAGTAGTTGCACCAATTTGAAGTCCCACCAGCAATGTATAAGTGAACCTTTTTCCCCACATCCCAGCCAACATTTATTGGTGTTTTTATTCTTGATGATTGTCATTCTGACTGGAGTGAGATGAAATCTCAGCATAGTTTTAATTTGTATTTCTCTTGCATTAGTCCATTTTCTAATACTATAATAAAATACCTATGGCTGGGTACTTTATAAAGAAAAGAGGAGTTTGTTTAGCTCAAAGTTGTGGAGGTTCAAGGGCATGGTGCCAGCATTTGCTCAGGTTTTGTTTGTTTGTTTGTTTTCTTGTTTTTTGTTTTTGTTTGTTGGTAATGGGGATTGAACCCAGAGACTCTTTACCACTGAGCTACAGCCCCAACCCTTTTTATTTTTTATTTTGAGACAGGGTCTCACCAAGCTGCTGAGGGCCTTGCTAAATAACTGAGACTGTCCTTGAACTTGTGATCCTTCCATCTCAGCCTACCAAGTCACTGTGATTACATGTGTGTGCCACTGCACCTGGCTGCATTTGCAGTTTTAATGAGGATCTCCTACAGAGGCCTTCACAATAGTGGAAGCATGTGCAAGAAAGACAGGTCACATGGTGAGACTAGAAGCCAAAAAGACTGAGAAGGGCATAGGTTTGTTCTTTCATAACAACCGGCTCACAGGAATTAATGAGGGTCTCATGAAAACCATATGGATTCCTTTTGAGGACAGTACCCTCAATGACCTAATTGCCTCACATTAACCCATACCCCTTAAAGGGTCCACACCACCTTCCAACACTGCCACGCTGGAGACTAGGTCCCAATATGCAAACCCTCAGGGGGCACACAGGAATCATGTCTAAATCATACCATATGTGAATGGAATCATATAGTCTGTGACCTTTTGAGATTGGAGTTTCCACTCAGCTAACTTCTCCAGATATTCATGCAAGTCTTTGTGTGCACCACTGATTCATTCCATTTTAACACTGAGTAGTAGTTCATGGTATGCATTTGTTTACTCTTTCACCTACTGAAAGCATGTGGGTCATTTCTCGTTCTTGGCTATCACAAAAAAACAGGCGGGTACAGGTTTCTGTGTTACTATAAGTCTTAGGAAAGCAACTGCCAAGTCCTTTGGTAATTGCAGGTTAGATTTTTAAAGAAATGGCCAAACTGTTTTGCAGAGTGGCAATGTCGCCTTACATTCTCACCTGCAACATATGCATGATTCAGTTTCTCTGCATCCTTGCCAGCATTTGGTGTTGTCACCATTTTTTTATTTTAATCATTCTGAATATCATTGTGGGTTTTTTTTTCTTTTTTTTTTTTTGGTGCTGGGGAGGGTGCCAAGGATTGAACCCAGGGGCACTTGCCACTGAGCCACATCCCCAGCCCTGTTTTGTATTTTATTTAGAGATAGGGTCTCATTGAGTTGCTTAGCGCCTCACTTTGGCTGAGGCTGGCTTTGAACTCACGATCCTCCTGACTCAGCCTCCCAAGCCCCTGGGATTACAGGTATGTGCCACCGCACCTGGCTTCATTGTAATTTCAACTTGAATTTCTCTGATGGCTGGTGATTTCCACCATCCTTTAGTGTGCTTATTTTTCACACACACACACCCACACCCACACACACACAACACACACACACACACACACACATATATTTGTTGGGGGGTGCTAGGGATTAAACCCAGGGCCTTGTGCTTGACAGGCAACCACTCTATGAACTGAACTATATCCCCAGCTCTACCTGTATGTATTCTTTGATGAGATATCTCTTCATATCTTTGCCCATTTTCTACTTGGATTGTTTTATCATTGAGTTGTGGGAATTCTTTACGTATCCTAAATATGAATCCTTCATCAGATATTCAATTTGCAAATATTCTTACCTCCTCCAGCCTGTACCATGTCTTTCCATCCTAACAGGGTGCTTGTCCTGCCTGTTAACTATTTCTTTTATAAAGTGTGATTTGGGTGTTATATCTAAGTGGTGTTCACCTGTACTTCAATCTTCAATATTTTCCTTGATGTTTTCTTTTGAAAGTTGTATAGTGGCCACTCTGATTAACTTTTGTATTATGTCTGAGGTTTAGGTTGAGGTTCTATGCCCTGCCTCCCCCCGGCCCACAGATATCCATTTGTTCCAGTACCATATGTTTAAAAGAACATCCTTCTTCCATTGACTTGCTTCTGAATGTTTTTCAAAAATCAATTGGGCCATGCTTATGTGGAGGCTATTTCTGGTCTCTGTTGCATTGATCTGTGTGTCTGTCCTTATGCCAATAACACAAATACTTGATAATTATAGCTATATAATATGTTCTGAAATCAGGATAGAATGATTCCTTCCATTTAATATTCTTTTCAACTTTAACTATTTTAATTCCCTTCTCTTTCCACATAAATTTAAGAATGATTTTGTGTATGTCTACAAAAAAAATATTGCTGAGATTTTTGAAATTAGAATTGCGTTAATCCTGTATTCCAACTAGGAGACAATTGATAGTTACCATATTGAGTCTTGAAATCTACGTACGTGGTGCCTCTCCATTTATCTGAGTGCTCTTTAATTTTTTTCCATTGGTATTTTGTACCTTACAATATATAAGTCCTGTGTATGTTTTATTAGATTTATAATATACTGCATTTTATTTTGAGCAATTATAAATGATATTATATTTTCAAACTTCAGTCTTCATGTGAAGATAACTAATACATAGAAATACAATAGATTTTTAGGTTTATTCAGTACCCTGTGACATTTTTTAACACACCTACATTGTAGAAACTTTGTTTTGTTTTGTTGTTGTAAACTCCCTGGGATTTTCCACATAGACAATCATTTTATCCACAGTTGGAAGGAGACCATTTTATTTCTTCCTTTCCAACATACCTTTAATTTCTTTCTTCACCTTGTTGAAATGGCTAGACCATTGTTGAATAAAAGTGCCTATCTTTGCCTTGTTCCTGGTCTTAGGGAGAAAATACTCTTTTACTATGAAGTATGAAGTCAGCTGTAGACTTTTGGTAGATGCTTTTTATCAAGTGAAGAATATTACCCTCATTTCTATTTTTTATGAGTTGTTTTTTTATGAATGTGTATTGAATTTTGTCAAATAGTTCTTCCTGACTCAATAAGTATAACCATATAATTTTTCTTCTTTAACCTGCTAATATGGCAGAACACATAGATTGATTTTCAAATATCAATCCAGTTTGGCACCATAATAAACTCTACTGGGTTATGATCTATAATTATTTACATGTACATTGATGTATTATATTTCCTTAATAATTTGTTAAAATGTTAAATAATATTTGTTAAATGTTAAAAATAATGTTTTTAAAATGTATATTCAAGAGAGATATTGTTCTATAGTTTTATTTTTGGTATTATATTTGTTTGGTTATTACCACAGAGTAATATTATTTTTATAAAATAAATTGAAAATATTCACATTTATTTTCTGGAAGAGATATGTATAATTGGTGCTAATTCTTTACATGTTTCTTAGAATTCTCCACCAAAATCAACTGGTTCTAGAGATTTTATTTTGGGGAGTAAAGTGATGAGTTCAATTTCATTAATAGTTTACAGGCTACTTAAATTCTTTTCTTTTTTAATTTTTATTTTTATAGGCTGCATTTTGATCTATTGAACACAAATGGGGTACAACTTTTCATTTCTATGGTTGTACATGATGTTAAATTAGTTATTTTCACTATCACTGTACTGTTGATATAAACTTTCTCTTCTACCCCAGTGACTACCTCCCAGCCACCAGACCTGGAGATTGCAGGGACAGTGCTGAGGTCTCTGGCCTCCCTGGTGTTATAGCTGTTTAGGTTCTCACTTGAGGTGCTGGAGTTTTCCACGCTCTGTTGGTTCTGCTCTGGTTCATCCTCACTGAGTTTCTTTGTCAACTACTGATAGTGGCCGAATCGGGTTGGCCTTCTCCTTTTCTTGACTTTAACTGCAGCAGTGGGAGCTCTGGCTGAGGCTTTGTTCCTTGAACCTCCAAGGGGCCATCTTGCCTTTATTGCTGTTGGTTTGATGAGGAGTCTTCCTCTTCTTCCTCGCTTTGGTACCTGAACTTGACTTTTCATTATGTGTACCAGATGCTCATGACTTTCTGGCCATCTTTACCATGTCAGCTCCTCCCAGAGGTCTTGAGAATATCTTGATATTTCATCTTCATTCCTGAAGAACACTTTTGCGGAGTAGGGGATTCTGGATTTAGTTATTTTCTTTCAGCAATTGAAAACTGTGCCACTGGGATGTATGGCCTCCTTGGTTTCTGATGAGAAATCTACTGTCATTCAAATTGTTTTTCCACAAAGTGTCACTGCTCTCAAACTGCTTTCAAGCCTTTTTCTTTGGCTCTAGTTTTCAGAAGTTCAGTTATGATGTGTCTGGGTGTGGATTTCATGGGGTTGATCCTGCTTGGAGTTTTCCATCTTCTTGAATCAGTAATTTTTTGACTTCTGCAAAATTTGGGGAGTTTCTTGTTATTACTTCTTCAATTAGTTATATCCTTTGCCCCATCTCCTTTTAGGACTCCAAACATATTAATGTTAAGTCTTTTTTTTTTTAATAATCTCGCAGTTCTCTAAAGTTGTGTTCTTTTCTTTGCAATCTGTATTCTTGGGAGCAGAAGCTCCTCCGCTTTCATTTTAAAGGACACACACACACACAATATATATATATATATATGTATACACACATATATGTCTCTATATATGTATATACATGCATATGTAGAATTCAAAATTGGCACTTAATCAATTTCATAATTTCACAGTTGATTGTTCCATTTTGTTCCATTATATTTGGGATTTAGTAGTTTCTGGTGAAAATTTTTTTGTTTCCCCTTGAGAGTTAGCATGATCTTTGTCTTGCTCTTTTTAAGATAATTGTCTTTGTCTTTAGCTTTTAGCTGGTCAGTCATGGTATGCCTACATGTGAGTTTTCTTCATAATTAGCCTCTTTGGGTTATATAGGGCTCCTTTTATCTGCTGTTTCATTTCTTTGGTAATGTTTGGAAATTTTCCAATCTTCTTGAAATATTACTTTTTCCCTATTATCTCTTCTTTCCTCTCTTCTTCCAAATTCATCTTGGCCTTTTCATCATGTCAAAAATATCTTACTTTCTTTACTTTTCCCTCCCTCCTTCCCTCCCTCTCTCTTTCTCTTTCTTTCTTACCAGGGATGGGACTCAGGGGTGCTAAACCACTGAGTCACATCCCCTGCCCTTTGTATTTTTATTTTTGCGATAGGGTCTCACTAAGTTTCTTAGAGCCTTGCCAAGGTGCTGAGGTTGGTTTTGAACCTGCAATCCTCCTGCCTCAGCCTTCCAAGCTGTTGGGATTACAGGCATGTGCCACTGCACCTGGCCCATTCTTTATTTCTTATCATAATCCAGGCTAGATATTGCCTACTGATCTTTCATTTCACTAGATTTTTCTTTCCATATGTCTTCTGTGCTCTTAAGCCCATCTATCATGCTCTTACTTTCAGTTGTATTTTTTAGTTATATAATTTTAGTATGTTCTTTTGACAGATTTTTTTGTATGTAGAACTTTCCATCTTGTCATCTAATTTCCTTTAACATATTAATTATACTTTTTAAAGTCCCTGTCTTATAACTACAGGAGATGAATAACCTGTGGGTCTGTGTTTCTCTCCCCTATCATTTTCATCATAAATTTTTTGATCATTTAGACCTATCATCTGGCATGCTTAGTGAGTTTTGATTGATTTTGAAAGGATGTGTAAGGAATTTTTGAGGCTCTGGATCATGTCATCTTCCTAGATAGAGGGCTTATTTTCTCTGGAAGATCATTAGAATAGGGGCAAATTACCTTGATAAAATTAGGGATCATAATGGTTCTAGGATGGATCCTGGCTCTTGTGAGGGCTTATCTATTTCCTGTCTTCCATTATTTCTAACATGTAACCTTTCAGTCATGAGACCTGACAACTGAAGGTGTTCACCAGGCTCCAACTCCCCTATATTAATTTTGTCTCCCTAGTACTGCTGAACTGCTAGACTCTACCTTTATGTTTTTAGACTCTTTGCTACACTTTTTTTTTTCTTATGTCATTTAGGAATTGGCAAATGCTTCAAGGGAAAAATAGTGCAGACTGCTGAAATTTCTTCTCTGTGATTTCTTTTTAATAATTTTTTAAACCAAGATCTCAGTCCCTTCAGTCTTTGAATGCTGTTGAAGATTCATACTCCACTTTTTGTCTCTTTAGTTTCTGAGCATGCTGAGAAATCACATGCCACTTAGCTATCACCTACTAAGCCAGGCATGGTGGCACATGCTTGTAATCCCAGCTACTCAGGAGGCTGAGGTGGGGGATCACAAATTTGAGGTTATCAGCCTGGGCAGATCCTGCCTCAAAAAAAAAAAATTTAAAAAAAACAAACAAAAAAAACGAGGAGAAGGAGGAGCTCAGTGTTAGAGTACTTGTCTAGGATACATGAGGCCCTGGCTTCAATCCCTAATACCACAGGGGGAAAAAAAAATCATCCAATAATTCCAATAATTTAAGGATAAACAGTAGAGAATGTGGAGAATGTCGCGGTTACCTCAATGCTATGGACTAAATGTTTGTGTTTCCCCAGGATTCATATGTTGAACCCCCAGGTAACAGTATCATGAGGTAGGAACTTTTAGAAGATTAGATCATGAAGATGGAAGCTTTACAGATGGAGTCAGTGTCCTGTTAAAAGAGGCTCTAAAGGGTTGCCTTGTTTCTTCCACAGTGTGAAGCCATGATTGGAAGGTGCCACCTATAAACCAGGAAATAGGCCCTCACAGGACATCAAAGCTGAGGGCACTTTTGTCTGGGACTTTTAAGCTCCAGAGCTGTGAGAAATAGATTTCTGTTGTTTATAAACCATCCAACTAATAGTATTTTGCTATAGGAGTCCAAACAACTAAGACACTCAATATATTTTCCTTTTATTTGAGATCATGGCATTTAAAATCATTGCTGCCTCTGCTGTTCTTTGAGGTTGTCTGACCACTTTTTAGAACACCAAAAACCAAAGGCCGAATGTTTTTTTCTGATATGTGGATGTTAATTCATAATAGGCTCTAAAGGGTTGCCTTTCATAGTGGGGTGATAGGAGAGAATAGAGTTACTTTATATTAGGTAGAGGGGAGTGAAGGGAGGGGAGGGCATGAGGGTAGGAAGGATAGTGGAGTGAAACAGACATGATTACCTCATGTCCATGTATGACTGCATGGCCAATGTGATCCTGCCATATGTACCATCAGAAAAATGAGAAATTATACTCCACTTATATAAGATCTATCAAAATATATAAATGTATTCTACTGTCATGTACAACCAATTAGAACAAATAAAAAAATTTATAAGAAGAAGAATGCAGGGGCTGGGGATATAGCTCAGTTGGTAGAGTGCCTGCCTTGCAAGCACAAGGCCCTGGGTTCAATCCCCAGCCCCGCAAAAAACAAAAAAATAAAACAAAAAAAAAAAAAAAAAAAGAAGAAGAAGAAGAAGAATGCAATGCAGCTAAAAGCTGGGTTCTGAATAAATGTTAAATCTATTTTTGGAAAAAAATTATATCTAGCTATTATTGTTATCTCAGTGAGAATGTTAATTTGAATACATTCTAGTACATCATTGGGAAACAGAAGTCACCCAAGCCTGTGCAATCTAAATATTTGCTTCTATTAGGACTACAATAATTTGGGCATAGTTTAACAAACTTGTTAAACTCATAAACTTGATAATGAGTTTAACAAGTCAGTATATGACTACAATAATTTGGATCATACTTTGACCACTTTCCTTGCTTAAAATCTTTCTGATTTGAGTTTTCCTTGCCTTAATACTCCTTAGACCTAAGGTAGGTTAAGATTTTTTAAATTCTCAGAGGCAGAAACTTTAGCCTTTTCCTCCCTCATAAGAAATTAAACATAAAATGCCCCTAAAATATAAAGTTAACATAAGACATAGTTCAATTCTTTTAAAAATATATCAAATATAATTCATTTCCAAAAATTTGTGGTATAAATCCTGGCCTGCATGTACTATCTAGGCAAGTTACTTAATCTCTCCATGTTTAATTTCTTCAGTTGTGAAATGTGGTAAAGATAACACCTGTCTCATAGGGTTATTACAGTAAATGATTTAGTATATGTACAGCACTTAGGACAAAGTTCCACATATGGTAAATTCTCAGTGTTGGTCAATGTAAATGATTATCCAAAATCAACGCAAAAATCATAAAATATGACAGCATATAACTTCCATATACTCATCATAAATACTTATGATTTATTAAGGATAAGTTGGATTTACTTGGTAAATTTACTTAGACCCATTCATTGCTAGATGATTTTGTAATAACTCAACATTTTTTTTTTCCTTTGCCTTCTTTAGGGTTGGGGAGAGTCTTTGTCTTCCCTGTCAGTTGGGGAAAAATCATGGAATCATGGCTTTCCATTTTTTAGAATTTATTCCCCCATAGGCAAGTCACTCAACGTTGTTTGAGCACTCATTATGTCTGGGCTCTGTGCTCACCAAAGGGCTGTAGAGATGAAAAAGATTTTATCTTTCATGAAAGTCTTCATAGACATATCAGAGTCAGACAGATAAACAAGAAATGACATATACATTGAGCTAATTATCATGTGGTGAGGTGTGAGAATTTTATAACACATTAACTTTGTAATCCTCATAACAACCTCAGGGTGTAGGCTCCATAGCTCAGAACACTCTTGTAACTTGTCCAAGGTCCCACCATAAAAGAGATGCAATTTGAACCAGGTAGCTCCAAATAGTGGGTCCATGGCCTTCCCACTAACACTAAGAAGAGATGGCAAAATGTCTACTTAGAAACATTGAGAAAAGACTGATAGATTTTCTACTCTGGCCCAAACCCCCTGTTAGTTCAAGTGTTTAAATCTGGGTCAGACTGCTTATTTAGTGGCATTTACCAGTTATTTCTGGGGAAATAGTCAGACTCATGAATAATGAGAAGCCCTAAAATTTTTAGAGTATGTAAAAAAATGGTAGAAAAGTACTTTTGAATGGGTATTTATTATTTGCTGAATCATTTTCACCTTAAGAAATGAATTGGCATTTAGAAAACCAAATTATTTTTTCAATGTGATGGGCCATGACTGGAGAAGCCCTCATATGCATTTCCTATGAAACTTTCAACAGCATTTAGATTAACTAGCCAAATTGGTGGAAACCTGATCTGTGAAGAGATGTGCATGATGGTGTGAGTCCTGCAGGTGACTGGCAGCATCCTGATTTATAAGAAGCATCTCAAAGTCTGTGTTGTTTGCAAAAGGAAGTTAATGATGGCAGATTGGAAGCATGCTATTGGATAAAAGGGCTTGGGGCTGGGGATATAGCTCAGTTGGTAGAGTGCTTACCTCACATGCTACTGAGGCCCTGGGTTCAATCCCCAGCATCACAAAAAAAAAAAAAAAAAAAGAAAAAAAAAAGAAAAAAAGGGCTACATGCCCCCACTTTTTATTTTGAAGTCAGTTCACTGGTTAGATCAACTTATAATGAGTTTAACAAGTCAGTATATAACAAAGTATACTTTGTAAAAGTGAGAGAAAATTCAAAATGAAAGTGTATTCATTTTTGCAAATTTTAAAATTAGTCTATATAAAATCCTGAATTTTAGGGATTTTTAGAAATAAGAATTTCTTGATTCAGAGGACATCACCTATTGACAGCATGGCATGGCAATTTTACTCTCTTGGATACCAAAGCTGCATAGAAAGAGTTGATTAGGCATTTGCAGCCAGAGAGATGATAAATTAGGCTGCCTAGAAAACTTGAGGCCTTAAAAAGCTCTGCTTTCTCTACCCTGTTCCCATCCCTGGTTATCATGATGTGCACAGAAATCCAAAACTTCAAATGGAGCAAATTGCAAATTTGTCATTGCTATTGCAGAAATCTGCTCTTCTGAGACTCTTGACTAATTTAGATAGACACTGGATTTAATTGCCTTCCTTCAAACAGGTAAGTTCCCAACTATCATTTATTCAAAATTAAAGGGGGAGAGTTCTTTATAGTTTGCGTTTGCTTTTGCAGTGCTACAACTAGTAGCACCAGGAAAATAACTTTTCAAGTAAAAATCTTTCTTTCTCTTCACTGGGGCTAGGATGGGAGTGAAGGAAAAATGAAGAGGCAGATAAATAGGAAGACTATATGGTCAAGCAGTTTGATATCATTCAAGAAGTGATTTCTGACTTTACAGAAGAAATTTCAGTCTTTTAGAGTGACACAGATATAATCTGTTCAGCCAGCTTAGTTTCTATTTATGTTTTCTAGCACCCCAGAACTCCTCCTTTAAAAAGAAATATGTATATGAGAAACTAGAATAGAAGTCCTGATAACCCTAAGCATTTAAGGGTCCTTGGGGTTTTTAAAAGTATCTCGGCTCCCCTGCCTCTTAACTCCTTTGTCCTTTGATTAGGTATACATTTTCTAAATGTCCTTTTCAGAATATCTTCCTATGGGTTTAATTTAATTTTGTTTAATTGACTTCTCATTGGTTAAGAAGGAGCATTAACTAGGTCATAAGCATGTACGCAGAGTTAAAAGTAAATTAGGGGATACTGAAGAAAATGAAGCAGAAGTTAGCAAACAGGTGGGACTGTCCTTTTGTTCTGCTGCTCTGGGTTTTTATTGAACTTGGTGTTTGTGGGACACTAGACCATTTATTTAGTATTGAGCCCCAGCAAAGCGGTGTAGATTGGAGGATTTTAGACTTGGTACTGGCAGGATGGCCCCAAAGCAAAGTTTTTGGCTTACTCACAAAACTACGTTAAAGTCGCACTGTTCTGAAACTCTTTTGGTCATCATTTTTGTATAGATGATACACAATGCACACATCCTGAATTTCTCTTATCTGCTTTCCACATCTAGCTTGGTGTTCAGGATCACTTGACTATTTTCTTTCCATCCCTAGCAAAGTCTCAGTACATTGATGTGAATTCTTACATCATTTTTAAAGTATCTTTTCTTCCAAGTCCCTTTGTGCTTCTGGTTTTCTCATTTGCTTACAAGCAATTTTAATTTGGTAAGAAAATTACCTCCAGAATTTTTCAGAAACTGAAAGAGAGAGAGAGGGAGGGAGAGGGAGGAGAGAGAGACGCTTCATGCTGATGATAGTGAGATCAATGAACTTCAGAGTAGCATGCATTTTCCTGTAAGCAACTGTAAAGAAAAGACGGGCAAGCCTTAAAGAAGAAAGTTGCAGGCACTTCTGAGTCACAACTTTGGGAGCTGAGGTTGTCAGGAGCTGTCCGTGATGATTGTGTGCTGTGTGTACACACACACACACACACACACACACACACACACCACAGTGACAGATGACCTATTGAAATAATTTCAGAACCATTCTGTGGTTGCTACGACAACCAATGCTCTCTTGGCTTTCATCTGGCCATGTGACAGGGACTTTGACGTCAGCTAGAGGCAGAGTCTGTGGCTGAGTCCGCACAGGCAAAGGCTTGTGAGAATCTGGTGGATGCTGGACGTTGCTGCTGCCGCTGCGGCTGCTGTGGCTGTTGCTTCCTGGGGGCTGTGGAGCATGGACTGTTAAATCTTGCACTTCTCTCTGTGTGAGGTAATGAGTTTGCTTTATATACAATAGTTAGATATTTTGTAGCTTATCATGGTTTGCCCTTCTCTTCTACCTCTTACAAGTTTGTGTTCATGAGCAATTATTGTTGTGCCCGGCAAAGAATGTGAAGCAGCTTCCAGTCATGAATTTCGTGCAGCCTCTGGAATTTGGTTAAATTTGGATCAGTGTTCCGTGAAGTAGGTTAAAATATAATCGCCTTTCTTGCTCAACACTTGCTAACAACGTTATTTAGAGATATGGATTTTGCAGCTTGAGCCAAATATACTTCTTGAATTCCAGGAATCCTCCCTTCAGTATCGTTTTGGGTTTAAAAACTCCAGCATTGCTGTGCAATGTTAACTAACTTTTGCTTTCTGCATTGCAATCTGATTCTCAATCAGCACAGAGCAGTGTGGAATTTGGTTTCCACCTCACTTGCAGCATTCATAAATAGCAACAATGGGGATAGTGGGAAAGAATATTATTCTTTGAAAGTTGGGGTTTTTCTTATAAGTAAGGCCTTTGGTATTCTGAAAATGCCAGGGAAAACTGTCAACAGCTTCCTGTTTAGAGAAAAATAATCTGGAATATGCCAAGGAAGTTGGGGTGGAAGCTTTATGTGTGTGCATGCAGTTGCTTTTTGGATGTTAAAGCAAAGTGCACATTTTCAGAGTCTCCCCTGGAAATTCAACTGTGAAGAGAATGGCATTGGACAGCTTTTTTACCAAGGAGTTATGAAAGCTGTTTTTATTATTTTTTAAATTGAACTGAATTCCTAGAGAGGAAAATTATAGTCCTAAAACTAAATGTATCATTGACACAAGGTCTACTTACACACAGATATAGTCTTTAAAAATTTGTTTCATATCTTCAATGAATAATTTTTTAACTCTGGTTAATAAGGATTTTAATCTATCTCTATGATATACTATACTACAAATTGTTTTATTTGCATTGTTGCTAGTTCATTTTATTTCTAGTAATTTTAGGTTTTCTTTTATTGCACACAACTTGGAATATTTTGTAGCTTATAATTTGAATAAAATGTATGGTACTGAAATTAAAGGAAGCCTAGATTTAAAACAAATATACCAGAAAGAAGAGCAAATTTTAGAGAACCTCATATAGCAACAGCTAGTATTTTAAGGGATAGAAAAAACCTGGTATGACTCTATATGAAGATTACATGAGAATTATCATTACATGTGAATTATATCTCAATACAATACAGTATTTTTTTTTGTTCTTCATTAGTTTCAGAATTCTAATAGCTGTTTGTTTTACTCTTGTAGGTGAGAATTTTGAACAGTACTTAGCTGCAGTGATAAGTGAATAATTGTGGTTATATCAATGATTTCTCAATAGCTTTCAATGAGCGGAAATTCATTTAACTTGCTGGCATTTGATACATCTGTCTTCCATGAGAGTCTCTATGGAGGATTCTCCAAAAGTCCAATGTGCTTACATTCAAGGCACATCTACTGAGACATCATCTCATTATTTAATTATAATAACCCAGAGTCTGTATTCTTAATACCTCTAGCAATGTGTTAATTGATAAGTTACATTTCAATTGATCTTGGATAGGACCAACCAGCCCTGCCATTTAGAAGCACTGTCTTTGATGGGGCACACTTTGATACTTATTTCACTCAAACTATGGTATTATGATGATAGTTTTTCTTGGTTCTCTTTTTTAAATTAAAGGCATAAGATGATTGTATTCCACACTCTTATAAAATAGATTGGATTTCAGCAGTATAAAACATAAGAGAATAATTTAGTGTTAATAGCAAAATGTCAATGATAAATTTTAAAGAAAACAACCTATGGTCTGAAAGCAGTGATGCTCTGAAATATATGTCTTTTTCTATGGTAAAAAAAAAATACAAAAATGACTCCTCAAAATCATCTATTTACAGCAATGAGACTGTGCTGATTTCAAGGTCAAGTTTGTTTCAGCTTCAAAAGATGCTGGCAAGGAATGATTTACTCTAGAAACCTGGCTTTTGCATTATTGAGTGCTTTGTGTATGGTTTCAGGGATTCTTAACCTTTTTGGTGCCATCGACCTCTTTGGTAGCCTGGTGAAACTTACAGACTTTTTAGAATGATGTTTTTAGATGCATAAAGTAAAGCATGCAGGGTTATAAAGGAAACCACATTTATTAAAATACTTTAACCACCTTTTTAAAACTTGGGATGCTTGCTTTGTTAATAGTACATTATTAAATAATACAAACTAGCAGCAGATATACTAACTACCATGATTTTGACATAGTGGTGAGAGTAAATGCGGTTTTTAATTGACTCATTGTATCTATGACAATTGTAATAGGATGTGACAATATCTGTGGCTTCTTTTGGCAACAATACCTCAGGTACCATGGTGTGTGGCCTACATTTTAATTGAAAGAAATACTAAATTTCAGTTTGAGGTTGTAAAAAATAAAGATGTAATATTTTTCCCATCCAAGTTCACTGGGGCCCTCTTGAATTCTGTTCATGCCTAAGTGAAGCGATATGCGAGCTGAGGATGCCAAAAGGTCACGGAACCACGTTGGACAAAATCCATCACCTCATTTTCACATTCAGTTTCACCACATCTGATTTATTCTCTGAATATGTGAATTTCAACATATTTTCTAAATGTTCACATGGCTACTAATCTGTAACTTTCCTTTATTTTTCCTCCCTGAGATCCACAATAGTCTTATGTTACCTGCACTGAGAAACTTACCGGGTTAGGTAAGAAGTGAAGAGGAAAACTCTGTATATGTATTCAAGTTATGCAAGTTCAAACCTTGGACCATAGAAGACGATATCTATTTACAAGGGGACATTTATCCTCTCAGAGGATAAGCAGAGAGTATTTACATGAGGACTGTCAGATGCTAAATGATGCTTTTTTGTTTTTTTTCAGTGCAGGGAATTGAACCCAGGGCCTGGCATATGCTAGGCAAGTGCTCTACCACTGAGCCACATCCCCAGCCCTGTGGCATGCCAAATGAGATTGTAGATGACGAAGGGACTTTATATGTTCATGACATTTGAAGTGAGCATTAAAGACCATATGTGACTTTCCACCTTAACGGAAAGCACGTGTGTGTGTGCATTGACAAATTGTTAATGTTACTTCCAGCTACTTAAGATTTATCTGCCTGAAGTTTCCAGAATGGGACACATTCAAAATGAAGTGGGAAATGGAGACACTTTCCAAGTACTCTGAACACAGAACCTTATTTGGACTTTCTGGACATGTAAGATCCATACAGGAGAGGTTAATATTGTTAAGTTTGACTTGTGTAAGTGATGGTCTTATTCCCCAACTCACTTTGAATGTGCAGAAAATCTAGCTGGATTTTCCTCTCCAAGCAATTGGGTAGCTTTGTGGTTGGTTGGTTGTTGTCACTGTGCTGCCTTTAGAGGGTCCAAAGCCATTCTTTCTATTACATCAGCACCCACCATCTCAGCGTAAGACAACAGGAGCGATGACATTTTGTACAAGCTGTTGCTTAAACTCAATCCAAATCCCTTGCATTTGAAATGGAAGCTTAGTAATTTTTCTTTGCATGTCCTCAGAGGAATTACGAAAGAGGATTTTCTCAAACATTTCTTATTCTTTGGATTAGAACAGGACACCTGCTTTGGAGACTTGGATCTGTGGCAACATAAGAGAGAAACTTGGAAAAAGTCTAAAATATCTGACTGCAGGCTGTACTTTGTTTCTTGATCATAGATGTTTGAAAATTTAAGTTCAGAAAGGAATGTGTCATTACTTTTTATGAAATCAGCTTTTATTTAAATAGTGCCTCATGATGCAAATCCAACTCGAAATAGCATTCCAAAATATAGCATTTTTATTGTTTCCAGAAATGATACCATAAGTTAGTGCTCATTAAGACTTTAATATAAAATTATATGATAAATATTTAAATTCACTGGAGCCACATTCTCCAAACTAAAAACAGTCTGTTCTTTTTATCTCTGTGGTTAAATTTGGAGGTTTTTTTTTAGAATATATATCTATAAATGCCTTTAATTAAAGACACAGCCTCACTTTAAATTTTAGTTTATGTTAATGTAAAACAATCAGATCACAGTGAAGTTCTATATTTGATTTTCAGGAAAGAACTTTCTAGTCTGGAAGATATTCCAGCTGTTGCTTATCTTAATGTGAGGATTGTCCATAGTTGCTGAATTGGGTGCCAGTGACTCAGGAAAACTAAAGCCTGCCTACTGCCTTTATGAAAAGATAAATTTTTAAAATGTTGATTCTGGTCTTTCTTTACTTTTGTGAATGTAAACCCATCTATTAGAGGTCAATGTTGAGAAGAGTGCTATGTTCTTTGGCTGTCTGCTCAGCAGACTCCCACAGACCCCTATATGAATCATACAACTAAGGCCATGATCAAATTTGTGATGGCCGTATTTACAACGTCTTTGAAGATATGATAAAAATGTCATCCCTCCTAAGTTATCCCATCCTAACCCTTTTCCATGTCTTACCATGGATCAGATGCGGTGTGATCACTCAATCGGCAAACATGTATGAAGCGGGTCTAGCATTGACAGGATTGTATTAGGGATTTTGAGTCCCTCACTAATGTGATCCTTGGGTGATGTCTATCACTGGCATAGAGAATCCCAATTGCTTCATGGACTTTGACTTCTGTTTTGCTTGAGCTTTCATTCAAACAGACATTCTTTGCTGCATTCAATCAGTTTTGAGTACCTGTGTCAGGCATTAGACTAGACACCAGGGATGCTGTGGGGAACGAGACAAGCAAGGCCCAAGCTGTGGTGGAACTTACAGTCTAACTCTTTAGGGGCTCTGCTCAGAGACCTGTGCACACCAACAACCGCGCTTCCCTTTGTTATTGCCACTTGGGCCACTATAGTCAAAAACAGGTTCCTTACTAAAAGAAAGAACATCAAAACAGAAGAGAAACACACCCACAGACTCTGCACCAGAGCTGAACCTTACAGGAGGCCCTTCTGCCAGGGAACAGCTGGCCTCATCTGTGAGCAATCTCTTTCCACCAGTGTCAGGGATTCCAGGTCAGCACTCCCAGCCCTACGCCCAGCAAGCCAGAGGCTGGCTGTCATCTCACTCAAGGGATAAATGAGACTGGTAGGGACTGACTTAGAGAATGGTTTTCTTTTATGCCAAGATCCTGTTTTATGCAAATCATGGGAACCATTTTTTTAATTTATTTTTAAAATTTTTACAGACTTGTACACAAATGGGGTACAACTTTTCATTTCTATGAAAATGAAATACCATTCATGTAATCATACATGTACATAGGGTAATGATGTCTGTTTCATTTCGCCATTTTTCATACCCCCAGCCCCTCCCTGTGTCATTTCCCTCTTTGTAAAGTTCCTCCATTCTTCTCTCACCCCCCATCCCCCCAACCCAATTATATATATCATCACCACCATTTTATTTTTTGAAGGGATACTTAAATTGGTGCCTAATTCTCTTTCTCATCTTGCCTGTATTAGCACCATTGGGAAAGGCTCATTGCTTTAATAAATACCCCCAAGTCCCAAAGGCATAATACCAACACTCATTTTTCACTCATTCACAAATCAGGTTGAGGACAAGGGTTCTGATCCACCCAGTCATCCAGGGACTCAGGTTCCTTCTATCTAGTTAAACTGATCTGAACACAGATCCTGACTCTACCACCTGCTAATGACCATTTGGACAAGTTACCTAAGTCACAGTTTTTTCATCTGGTTAATATTAGCATCTACCTCATGGACTCTTGAGTCAACTTACTTGGCATAGTAATTAGCAAGTGTTGAGCATTTAATAATGTGACCTGTTAACATTTTCTGTCTCTGGTAGTGCTGCCACCACCATCTCCCCAGGGACTGGGAATAATCACCACAGAGTTGGAGAAAGTGTGTCCCTCCTGTTATAATAGTTGATTCGTAGAAAGCAACATAGTCTTCTAAACTCTTTTCAAAATAACTGCTTTTTTACACCATCCCATTTAGATGTTATTTTAAACCATAAATTTCAGGGTGGTTTCTTAGGTAGTCAGAAATAGGAGGCAGCTAGAACCAACTATAATACATGTATAGAAGGTTAAACTTCAGGGATATATAGATTAAAAAGGTTTTTGTACTTTGACCAAAGTATCTAACCTAATCTAAAATAATTTCTAAAAAAAAAAAAAGAATTTCAGCAACCAACCAAATTACAAATGGGTTTTGGGAACACATCCTATTTGTAAATTTGGAGCATTTTAATGCTGTTGCTTGTTCTAGGAGAAGCCTTGGCTTCACTGAGGCTATATGCCCCATATGCCCTCGTGAAATCTCACTCGTGGCCTCCTACCTGTGGACCCTTCCTGCAGGACGGTGCTGTGTAGATGGCAGTCTTAGTGCCATTCTTCCTGTCACTGCTTCCCGGGCTTCTCCACCTCTGCCTCCTCTCTCAGGCCTGCTCTGCCTAATCTGCTGCCTAGAGTTCTGTCGCTAGACCCTGCTCTCTCCTTGACACTCTCTTTTGGCCCATTTCCAATGCTTCTAGGCATATTTTCTGCTCTAATGGTTTAGTGTAAAGCCAGGGAATTTCCCTTGACAAGGTAAGATTTAGCTCACTCTGCAAAGTCTTTTTCCTTTTAACAAAGCTGCTTCCGTGGCAGCTGTCCCCCTGGCTTGTGGCTCCATATGCTGGTGAAACCTAGCATTCAGAATCCTCAGAAATACAGCCCCTTTGTCCTTACTCAGAGAGGCATCTCAGTTTCTTCACTGCGGGGAAACCTATACCCCACCTCTCTTCTTGCTTGCTTAAACTCTACCCCTTTCTGATGCTCTTCTCACTTTCCCTTAAGAAGATGTCCATTCATTTAGTCATTTAATGCTTGTTAAGCATTTGGGTACCTATGAAAATTCCTCACCTGTGCCCAGTTACTGGTAAACTTTCTCCCGTGGCCCCTCATTTGCTTACCATAGACACTGAGCAGCTATGGTTCAGTCACCTAGACCTTGAATAATTGAGACATGTCCCACTACGTCCAAGATGTTCCAGCAAAGTGGGATACTACAGGATAGTAGGCCTAGCCAGTCTTTGAAAAGGTTATAGTCCAGTTAGGGAGGCTGGGAAGCCATGCAGCTGAGGGCCAGAGCTGTATTTTCTATCCTGGTTAAAACCTTTCATGATGTCATGGTTGTCATGCTGGACCCCTAGTAGATTAAGCATATGTGGCATTGAGATGACTTCAAAAAGGAAAAGAGCTTTGGGCTTTAAAGAATGGAGACTATCTGGCATGGTCAACAGCAGTGAAAGGATAACCATCAATAATATCTTAGGTAACAGAAATAGGATACTCGCCCATCTGGAATCAAGAGAATGGTTGGGGAAAGGGGGGAAAGAGGTGTAATCTATAGAGTAGGTCCATGAACAATCTAGAATTCATCAATATAAATTGGATTTGATCTGATAAACAACAGGAAACTAGAGAAAGGTCAGAAGCAGATAAGTGATGTATGTGTTATATAGTGTTATCATATTTAAAAAACCCATTTCCTTTTGCTTTAGACAGATTATACTAAAAGCCTGAATATGTGTCAAGTGTTTTAGTTTTCCCCATTTTGCTCATATACAAGTTCTAACTCTTTACATTTAAAAACTGTGAATTTTCGTTTGCCCTCAATACCACAAATGGCTTTTAAAACTTTAGCCAGTGATGGTTGTAGGTGAAGCTATGTGTTGTCAAAGTTTTAAATATATAATCTATTACTCAGTAAAGTCATATTCATATAAAACCCAAACCAACTGAATAATTCATGCTTTCATAACATTTTCTATCAAACTATACTATAAATGATTATGTAATTATAATTAATACTTATAATGAAACCCTTGGGACATCAAACCATTCTGAAAAATCTTTGAATCAAGACACCAATGGAAGACTAAATTATGTTCAGTAAAGTTTTATTTCTAAGTCTTTATATCATTTGATTATACTTGAAATCTTTGATCCCTGGCTATCAATATATTCTGATAGTTTGGCAACTCTCAGAATGTTCTTAACCAGAACATTCCATTCTCAAGTACTGCAAGTGATATGTGCAAAAAGGTTGGTAGATATAACATATATGTACCATGTAAAGCATAGCAGGGGACAAATCCCTCTGTAGCTGACAAAAATGCTTGTTAATCATTTTGGTGAAGTGCAAGTTTAGACATTAATGTTGATGGTAACGTCTCCACAGCAGCTTGCAGATGAGTACTGTCCCTGAGGTCCTATGCCTGAAGGAAATTGAATCAGCAATGCATTGTTAAACTCTCCAATTACTTAAATATTTTAAAACAGTTGAGGACAGAGTCAGTTACCTTAGCTCTGTGAGTGAGTGAAAAGTATACGTTCCACTTTGAAGACCAATGCTGCTGGCTGTTGTGGGTATTTGCAAATGGGAATTGATTTCTGTGTCCTGAGGCCTTGTTCCCTCCTGGATGTTCTAGAAGGAATGTCCTGGAATGTTGGTGAGCCCAGTTGCAAGTCCAACTGCCTGGGGTGGTCAAAGCCAAGCATACCCTCTCTTGGGGATTTTCTTCTTAGAGAACTTGAACAAAAATGTAAGGGGAAATTAGTTCTTTTTTTTCATGAAATTATTTTTTTCTGGTGTATTCAGAAAATGTTTTCAAAAGTGGAAGCCATTTGAGAAAAATGTAATCTCTGGTCCAGATTCCACTTCATAGGAGAAACTATCATTAAAGTGTGTTGTGCTCATTTCCAAATATGTTGGTTAACTTCCAACTTTAAAAGTCCAGTCCACTGCTATTGGAAAAAGGACTCTCCTTCTCCTCTGGTCCTCAAAATGGCCTACAAATTAATGCCAAGAACTGACCAAGGAGACTGCTAACTGCTGTGTTAGCATCTTGTCAGGATGACTGCTTTATTAAAGTCACAAAAGGCACAAAACTTTGTTATGCTACAATCCATGGCTGGATTTAAGATGAACAGGAAACTTTTCTTTATTGTGGTTAAATATATATATAGCATTTACCATTTTGGCGGTTTTGAGGGTATGATTCAGTGGCATTAAGTGCGTTCACATTCTTACCCAACCATTCCACCAGCCCTCTCCAGAACTTTCCATCTTCCCAAGCTGAAGGTCCACACCCATTAAACTAACGGGTCATTGTCCCCACCAGCCAGCTCCTGGTGACTTCCATTTTACAGTTTTTGAACAGGAACATTTTAAAGGAATTTAAAATAAACTTAGCGTTCCTCTCTCTCTTATATAAGCTCTTTGGTTGGTAGGATCCCTGTTGATGGTCCTAAATGATTGGGAGTATCTTAGATTTTCACAAGTGCACATGATTTACCCAGAGCTCACAGAGAGAGATTTCAGGCATAGGGCAGTGGGCAGATGATCTTGATGAAGGGGAAGGAAACTGCCGAATCACCTACTGATGCCATAGGCAGGTGGTCTTCATGTAATCCCTGGGTTCGCCATTTTGCTTGTCAAAAGAAAGTCATTGCATCTGGGGGATTTCCTAATTCTAGTGCTAATCTCAAGTAGCCATATAGTAGTCTTCAATTAATATTCATTTTAAGTAACTGAAGTGTAGATACAATATATGATTGTGGTAGAACATGGAAAATACAGAAAAATATAGAGAAGAAAAAACTGGGATGTGGTTCAGTGGTAGAACACGTGCCTAAATGTGTGAGGTCCCTGGGTTCAGCCTAGTACCGGGAAAAAAAAAAAAAAGGAAGAAAGAAAGAAAGAAAGAAAAGAAATATTACTCTATTGTACTGCCTAAAGATAACCACTGTTTTAATATTACATTGAATTTGACTTACTTTAATAGAAGAAAAAGAATTCCAAAATGAAACTTGAAGATTTGAAACTCAGAAAACTGTTTCTTTAAATTATTGGTTGCTAACTAAATTAAATTTCCAATTAAAAATTAAAATTATCTTGACATTAAGAGATTAGAGGTCAAAATTTTTTTTAAAATTGTTTCTTAATGGGTATAGGCTTATATTTTCAGTTTCCAAAGCTTAGTTAACTCTCTCATGAAGACCAGAGAAGATCATGGATAATCAAAATAACCTTGGGGAAGAAAACAAAAGGTTTAATCCTACCTTACGATTGTTCTCCTGTAGAAAATTAGATCAAAATGGTAAACTGCAAAGGGGGTAGCTCACAAAGATGCTGACCACAAAGCACTTTCAGAATAAACAATAAATAGCCAGGCACAGTGGTGCATGCCTGTAATCCCAGCAATTTGGGAGGCTGAAGCAGGAGGATCACAACTTCTAGGCCAGCCTCAGCAACTCAACTTAGTGAGAAGTGTCTCACAAATAAAAAGGGCTGAGGATATGGCGCAGTGATAGAGCACCCCTGAGTGCTATCCCCCACACCAAGAGAAGAAGAAGGAGAAGGAGAAGGAGAAGGAGAAGGAGAAGGAGAAGGAGAAGGAGAAGGAGAAGGAGAAGGAGAAGGAGAAGGAG
>JAJEJO010000697.1:234363-248025 GCA_020662805.1 Glaucomys volans | reverse complement strand
AGAAGAAACAATAAACTATACAACAGAAAGGCAGTTATTTCCCCTGAGTGAGGACTCAGAATACAGAAATGCTCATTGTGTCTATGGATCCTCTTCCTTCACCAGAGGCTTGGCTTTGTCTGCTTCAGACACCTGAGTTTTATGTATTTCATCAATTGCTTAAATACCTACTGTATGCTAGTTTGCTTCATATTTATAACATCATTATCCTTCATGTGTATTTACTTTAGAAATAATTCCTAATTATCTTCTCTGACCCTGAGAAAATTAAATCTTTAGTAAATATACATGATGTATCATTGATTATTTTTAAATTTGTTCTAATTAATTATACATGACAGTAGAATGCATTTTGACACTGTACACAAATGGAGCACAACTTCTCATTCTTCTGGCTGTACATGGTGCTGAGTCTCACGAGTAGTGTAATCATACATGTATATAGGGTAATATAGGTCTGTCTCATTCCACCATCCTTCCCATCCATCCCCATTGCCCTACCCCTCCTTTCACTCCCCTCTGCACTATCCAAAGTCCCTTCATTCTTCCATACCACTCACCACAACACACTATGGATCAGCACCTGCTTATCAGAGGAAACATTTGGCCTTTGGTTTTTGGGGATTGGCTTATTTCACTTAGCATTATATTCTCTAGTTCCATCCATTTACCTACAAATGCCATAATTTCATTCTTCTTTAAGCCTAATATTCCATTGTGTATATATACCACATTTTCTTTATCCATTCATTTGTTGAAGGGCATTTAGGTTGGTTTCATAGTTTAGCTATTGTGAATTTCATCAGTTACTTTTTGATTAATTATTCAGTTTGGTCATGATAAACTGACTTTCAGGAAGGTCAGTTTAAGTAGCAAGTGTAGAATTAATATGTGTTTATGATAGGATATTGAGAAAATGAAGAATATAAAGAAAAATATCACTATTAATATTCTAATGTCTAAAGATAATCACTATTAATATTTTAAAGTTAAAAAGTTTGTATTTAGTTTTACTTTCATGGAAGAAAAAAGAACTCTGAAAGGAAACTGAGAATTTGAATTTCTTGGTCAAATCTCATTTCTTGTTAAGGATGTTCTTCACCAAGCCCTCGTATTATTCTGACTTGGACTAAATATAGGCTGCTCCTCCGGGATGTCTTCCCATCAAAATGGATTATTTCCATCATCTATCCCTTTCTTGGATTCATTTTCAATTTTGCTAGAATATATTTATGATTTTTTGTTCAAAATAACAGAAGGGCTATGTCCTTATAGATTTTTAATTTGCCCTCATAATTGAAACACAGGTGCAAAATACTTTCACAATTTTATGGACTTTGTTCCACTATCTTCCAGCATCCTGAAAAGCAGATGTAAAGCCTGTTACCTTTATTTTGTTTTGATTTCTTTATAGGTGGTTTTCCCCTCCTCCAGGAGCTCCTAAGCTCTCCAAGTACAATTTTCTAATTGTACTTGGAGATTGTAAATTCTGCCAGGAAGTGTTCAGATGAATTCATTCTTTCCTTCCTTCCCTCCTTCTTTCCTTCCTTCCTTCCTTCCTTCCTTCCTTCCTTCCTTCTTTCTAGGGACTTTTTAATCTGCAGACTCAATTTTATTCATCTTAGGAAAACATTCTTCTATTATATTATTGAAATGTTCATCTTCTCTACATTCTTCATTTTCTCTTCCAATAACACTAAGGACAGGATATTAGTCTCTTATTTCTAGGAAATGTTAGCTCTCTTGAATTTGTCTTCTGTATTCTTACCTTTTCTCTCATATTTTCTTTCTTCCCTGTTAAGTACATTCAAGGATATCCTCAATTTTGTGTTCTGGATCTCAAAGTAATTTTTGTATTATTTCATTTCAGTTATTCAGCCTTTCTACAACACATCTTTTTGTTTGTTTGGTTTTTGGTGTTGTGGAACTGGGATGGATACCAGGGCCTCACATACTGAGCTACATCCCAGTCCCCTGTCATTTTGGGGTGGGATGAGCAGAGTCTCGCTAGGCTACCCAGGCTGGCCTCAAACTTGCAATCCTCCTGCCTTAGCTTCCTAAGTAGCTAGACTTACAGGTGCATGCCACCTGCACCTGGCTTACTGACTATTTTTTAAGTCATCCTTTACTCTCTGTGTTTATGGATACAGCTTTCTCTCAAATTTCCCTAAAAATAGTACTTTTTAAGAAGAGTCCATCTCTTTGTCCTGTTTCTATTCTATTTCCTTTGGCACCCATTTTTCTGTGGTCCTTCTGGATCCTTCTCTCTGATACTCCTGGCTTTCTTTCAGTAGCCAGGTACTTTGGATTGACCCCATCATATTTATAAATGAAGGGCTGGGTCGACTAGCAGAGGTAACTGGTGGCATTTCCTTGTCAGTGATGGAGGATTAGTTTTCCAATCATGGTGAATGGCAGGGCTGTTCATGGGAGGCATAAGAGAAGCAGCCAAGCAAACTTATAACTGTCCAAACTACCCAAATCAGGAAGGCCTTATTTTTGTGAGTGAACTACTTTGCTATACCACCCTTTCATGCTGAGCTTAGAGTGGGGTAGAAAGAGAAGGGAAACAGCATTCTGGAGAATGTTTTTATGAATTACCTTGTCTGTTCCTTTTCCCTGTGACTCTAGACCTAAATTCTTCAGGGTTCTGTAGGGAAGAATAGCTCTCACCTCTTTATTAACTCTCTCTGAAATATGTTTTATATTATGGTTTTTATTGGCTCAATCCAACCATATCAGTTTGCTATTTTCTGGAAATTTCTCAAAATTTCTATCTTTTGATAGTAATCTTTCCCACTTTCTACCCAATAGAGATTTATTCTTTTTCTCACATATTTATCTGCTGCCACTGAGCATAGGTAAGCTGTGTGCTTAGTCTACCATCTTGAAGTGATATTACATTAACATGCAGACTGGCTGTCCCAGTGTGTTGGTGCTTGGTTGTCATGAGACCAAGGCACGTCTTACTCTCTCTGAGGCTATTTCTTTAATAGCTACAGATAGCACTCCCAACTCTGATTTGCCCTATTATCCATATGGTTAACTTATAAAAAATAAAGAGCAAAAGGAAAGAGGATGGGTTCCTTGAGCCAGTCTCGTCATCAGACCCATAGATCTGCAGGTACTCCCTTATCCTTTAGAACTTTGGGCAGGCCCATTCCTAACTTCCTCAATACTATATAATAAAATATTACAAACCCCAATTTTAACACAGACCACGCAGTTCTATGGTTTTCTCTCTGTCTCCTCCATCAGCCTCTAAGCTCCCTGAAGGTAAACAAGGTGCCTTATTTTATGTTGGCACCTCAGTGCACTCCACAGAGGCTGGTATGAAGTGCATAGTACAGACTGAGTAGCCAAATGAATGGACAAAGAGATGAAAAGCTTGATGTGGACCTTGAAAACAGATGTGATGTTTTTTCCTTGCTGAAAATGAGGCCCTGGACTTCCTTGTTAGTCAGGAGAAGTTTTGAGGAAGGGGCTGTATGTGAAGACTCAAAGGCAAATGGGAACATATTTTGGGGGGCTTGTGGTAGTAATTTCCAGTAGGATGTCAATGATCAGTTTATCCAAATAAACTAATCACTGTAGTGTCCTTGTGTGCATTATGATCTCATTACCATATTGATGGTCTCATTACAGGATTCTTGGATCATTGCCAGTTCAGTAAGTTGGGGTGTGTAAGTAGAGCTGTTGTATTTTAGCAGAAAGGCTGGGGTCTCAATTCTATAGGTGTCAGTAAGGACTTCTTCATGGTTTTATATAATCATGATTTAAAACCTGTGCCAATCTTCTTCGCAAATTTACATCAAAGGATCTGCTTACATTTGTATGAAGTAACATTAGTTATATTGAGGCTTCCCTTCACACAAACATTATAAAACCCACAGATAGCCAGAATGGAGCCTTCAAGTCATTCCTGGGCTCCTATTGCCTCCTAAAAATTAGTAAAGCATAAGCCCCTCAGGAATCCATCTGCTGCTCATGAGATTGCTTCACAGAACTTCTTTGCTCAAATGCTCTAGCTCTAATCACCACCTGAAAGTCCTTCCCAGAGGTCTTAGTTTCTTGCCTACTATTTCCAATAACTTAAAAAACAAAAAGACATGTTGTCAGAAGTAAGTAGGCTCTCAGGCTGGGGATATAGCTCAGTGGGTAGAGTACCTACCTCATAAGCATAAGGCCCTGGGTTCAATCCCCAGCACCCCAGAAAAAAAAAAAAGTAAGTAAGCTCTAAATTCCTGGTTAATTCAAATGAATCTTTTAATTTTGAAATATGCTATTCTAGCGACAAATTTAGAGCTCAATAAATATTTGTCAGGTGAGTGGAAGAATGAACAGAACATTAGTCGAGAGGTTGGGTTTGCCTTCCTGAAGGTGGAGTAGAGGGATGCATTTGCTGGACATTATCCCAAGTAAACACAGGGATCTGCTTTGGGTCAAGTGATCATGGCAACCCTTCATTCACCATCTCCTCTTCAACCATTTCAGTCTCATCAACTACTGCACACAGCATCCATTTCTCATCTTTGAGGATAGTTCATTCCAATTCATTCATTTAGAATGTAGCATTACTAAAAGCATCTCAGTAGGATCCTTTTATTTGTCTAGAACACAGGATTGTCTGGGACTTTCCTGTTCCCATGGGTCTCCCTCCTCACCTGCTAAGGCAGACACCCTAACTCACGGGGCACATTCATCTATCCCAACTTCTCAGTTTCAAACTGGGTTTTTTTTTTTTAAGAAGGAAGCTAGCTGGCCCATAAGCAGTGTGGTGTTCAATGTATGACAATGTAACACAGGATATTCCCAGTTGTATGACTCAGAAGCTACCTTGGCAGGCCTCAGGAAATGCCAGTCTGTCCTGATAGGAAAATGAGGTCTGGGGATGCTAATGGTATAATGAATACCTGGCATCAGGGACACTTTCTCAGCAGCCCTTGCGGTAGTCAGGGCTGGAGACACAGGAGAGAATGACTGCCTGAAGGTGACGTGGGCAGAGAAGCTAAGGTCCCCACTTTGCTCAAAGTCCCAGCTGATCTGAGCTGCTTGGCCAGTGGAGAGGAGCCCCAGCCCAAGCTGACCCCAAGTGCCCCTGGCTAGAATCTTCCCAGGAGCCTGAGGGTTATGATGTCTAATCTCAGACCCCTCCAGCCACCTGAATCAGAATCGGGAGCATTTTGGAAGGATGCAAATTCCTGAACTGAATTCAAAACTTTAGAGTCAGAATCTGTGGGAGGTGCAGCAGGGCATCTGCCACTTTATAAACTTCCTCAGTTATTCTTTTTTTTTTAAATACTTTTTAGATGTTGATAGACCTTTATTTTGTTCATTTATTTATATGTGGTGCTGAGAATTGAACCCAGTGCCTCACACATGCTAGGCAAGCACTCTACCACTAAGCCACAACCCAGCCCCCTCAGTGGTTCTTAATTCATACCAACTGACCCTCAAGAGCCACCTGCCACTAATGGAGGTTGATCTCTCACTGTGAGCAGATGGCTAAGCGTCAGGAGTTCCAACCAAACCTGTGGCTGCTCAGCATGTAACAAGGAGATGAGTTCTGTGCACTTGCATTTAAACAGTTAATGCTAGAATAAAGGCCTTGCTTCAGGCCTCGAAGGCAAGTCTTGCCTTTAGAGGACGCTATGAATTCACAAATATACCTCCAATTCAATGGGATGCACCATCTGGCAAAGCTAAAAGTTGTATGTCTCTTTCTTTTGTAGCTATTTCTAGCTTCATAGGCATAAACCACCATTCAAATAATACAGGAGTTACTTAAGAGTTTCAGAAATTAAATCACATTTCCCCACTGGTTAACCTGATCATTTCAGAGTTACATCTTCATTTTGGATTGATTTTTTTCTCCTCAAGGGTAACAAGTTAATGAGCTACGAACAAGGGAAGTTCCTGCTTCTACTTTGTATGGTGGATGTACTTTATCCAATTTTTTTCTTTCATTATAGGTCCCTATTCTCTTTAAGTTGGAGCACACCTGTTTCCAGGGAACAGTTGGTCAACAAGACATCAGTGGTTTTGTGGGAGAGTGCCAACTTTCCATTTATAATTATTAGGGAATTCTTGGCAACACTCAAGAGGGAAATTACTCAAATTCTGTTATTTGTCATAGCACATTTTAGCTTTGCTTAAGTAATACCTCATGCCCATCGGAATTAGTCATTTCTCATTACCTACCTTTGAAGTAAGTCAGTATTAATCTCTCATTACTGGATGAGAAAACCAAATCCCAAGGAAGTTGATTTTGGCTTAAGAGCGCATAGTAATCAGAGTCAGATTCATGATTCTTAAGCCTCTGAGGAGGCACATTTGTCATTTTTCATCAGCCTCAGTGGGATGTGTATAAACGAAAATTTAGAAAATTTATTCTGATTGTTTAACTGGTCTGGTGTTTAAGAAAGGAATAGGCAACTTTAGTCTCACATAAGAATATCCTAGAGAACTTTAATAAAATACCACTACTAGGGTCTCTTCTGCATTATATGGTCTAGAATGAGACAAGAGCATTGGGTCTGTTATATTTAAAAAATTAACACAGTTTCCTCGGTGAAGCTCATGTGCAAGGAGGATTGAGAAGGCTGATCCAGACAAAGCAAGCAGGGGCTCATGGGATGCCAAAGTTCCAAATCTGACCCAGCAGTCTGCACCCATAGGTCTCTACCATCCTCAGGATTAGAGCCCTGCATATGGAGCCTTCCGGAGACATTTATATTTAGCATTTTGTGACCAGCAATGGAACATTAGCACAGAGTGGCCTACCAGTTCAACTCAGTAGAAATGGATCTCCCTGGCAGAGGAACAAGGAGAGAAGAGCAAACTTGGGGTATGGTGTTCTGCCCAGACTGGGGAGGGAGCATGGTACTGGGAACCCTGGGCTGGAATCCCAGAATTATGACCACACAGGAGTGCTGTGCTCTGGGTCAGTGGTTCCTGAAGAGGGGTTGGAAGGTCTGGCCATGGAGGTATGAATTCTGAGCAGCATGCACTTTGAAGTCAGACTGCTTGAGTTCCAGACCTGGCTCTATCCTTAAGCTCTGGGACTTTGGGAAAGTTACTACAAGTTGAGCATCCTTAATTCAAACTTTTAAAAACCTGATATTCTCCAAATTCAAAAGTTTTGAGCACAAATATGGCACTGCAAATGGAAAACTACATCATGTAACTTTGTTTCCTGCATAAAATTTTATTAAATATTGCTTATAATTACCTTCAGTCTATGTATATGAGGTGCATATGAAGCATTAATGAATTTTGTTAGACTTTACCCCCAACATGTCCCATAATGTATATGCAAACATTTCAAAATCTGAAAAAATTTGAAATTGGAAACACTTCTGATCCCAAGTGTTTTAGATAAGGGATGCTCAACTGGTAGCTCTTAAATACTCAGTTTCTTGGTTCTGGAAAACAGAGATAAAAATTGTAACAAACTAATAATTTGTGATGACAGTTACAAGAGAAAATATTCATTGTAATATACCAATGCCTACCCCCATCCCTTTTCAGGGTCACTTGACTACCATTAAATGCTGTTTATTAAAATGGTTGTGGATCTTTACCTTCTCCTTCAAGGTAATCAATTCTGACAAGAAAATATAAGGTCGTGAGCCATATGTGGATTCAAAGGCAAGAGATTTCATGTGAAAACTTTAGAAGAGAACCCATTGGCCTCAGAATTGTAGGATAGAGCTATGGGATCCAGGGTCAGGGTATGGTCTTGGACCAAAGAATTTAAACAGGTACCAGGCAGACAAATGGAATTGTGATAACAACTGAGTCAAAGAGCACAGAAAGCAACCAAAGCAAGAGCTGTGAAGCCAAGTTCCAAGAGGGTCCCAGAAGCCAGGAAAGGTATCCAAGGAGGAGGGTTGAAGAGCAGCACTAGAAAAACAGCAGGAATTCTTTGTACTGTCTCCTCTGAAAATTGTTTCTGCTGAGGAGGTCCCTGAAATGAGGATTATAGCAGGCCATTCATGTATGTGTGTGTGTATACTCCTTAGAAAATGCCATTTCTAAGTCATCATCCTCTGTTTCTGCTTTAAGACTATGAGCCTATCAGTACTTTCCACAGTGGGGCCTACAAGAGGCTGACTCTGTAGGATTCTGCATGGTAAATGCATTTGCTAGATGAATGAAATTAAGCATGTTTCTTGATTGCAAGATCTGTAAGTAGTTTTAATTTTTTGTAAATCTCTAAGAGGAGGGTATGATAAGACATGTTTCCCAAATTTCACTGTGGAAACCTTTTTCTTGAAATTAGAATCCCCAAACTCTTATGACTTTCTTGCCATCTCACCTCCTGGAGATTCTGCCCTTAGACCCTTCCTCAGTTCTCTTGGATATAGAGAACACTCAGTAAGATGTGGCCTCATTCCCAAGTCCCTATACCTGGGTAGAACCATAACATAAGGCTGTAAAGTGAAGGAGGTAAGATCCGTTCCTGCCTTCTTCATATTTTCTCTGATACATAGCTGCAACTCACATTATGCCTATTTGTGGAATATTTGTTGAATGAATGGGATGATGTGGTTCATGCAGACACAGATAGCACAGTGGGTTATTTGGGCCGAGTACTCAACTGACCCACGCTTATTGGAAGGAAGTGCTTTCTGAGGTTATTTCACTAAGAGATACGAGATATGAGTTGTACTAACTTTGTGCTTTTCTTTATCCAAAATAACCTCATAATAACCCTGCCCATCTACCTCAAAACCGTGATGGAAAGAGTTTGCCAAAATAAAACTCTTCATAAATATAAAACAGAATCCTAATTATTCCTTTAGGAATTAGGTCCATCTGTTGATGTTCTTTTGAGGCCCTTTTGTATCTAGTGTGAACCTTGGTGAAATTCCAGGCACATGGCAGTAAAAGTTGCCCCCAAGTAAGTTTTGTAACCACAGGTTTTCTAAGTTTAAATGGAGAAGAGAGACGGAACAAGAATGGGCTATTTTCCTTGTCGAGTTTATGCTCGGTAGTGTTTATTTTAAGGAAGTTCCCAAATAAGTAAAGCTTCTTGTCTATGCTTCTTGCACAGGAATGCATCCATCATCCTAGGAATGATGCATTTTTGTGGGAATTTTTGCCCATCTCACCTCCCTTGTGAACTTGCTGATCTGGAGTGATGCTAGAGTTGGTCTCTACCAGATCTCTGCAGAAGGTCACATCGGACAAGGCCCCAACCAAGGTTGCAGGAGCCATATTTTGTTAATGCTTGTGGGTTTTATACATCTGCACCTATACTAAAATTTTTGTTTTCTGGAGATGATAGAAAGAAAAGCAGGCCACTTTGATAGGAAGGAATTGGGACTTCTCTCAGAGCCCCACATAGGCAATGACAGAAAAGGAGCTAATTTGACCAAACTGTGCATTGCAAGTTGTGTTTGATTTGGGGAGTTAAATTTAAACCCTATTATCACATTTCATAATGTAAAAGCACAGTGACCATATTTTCTTAAACCCGAATCATAATTGAGTCTGAAGATTCTACTTTTAAATTTTTATTTAAAACCCAGCATAAGGATTAAGCCACATTTAGTTTTAGATTAAATAAATCACTGTGTTGAAAAGAAACTTATTTGAAATCATGAGTTTTGGTAAAGCCGGACTGTGGCTGTCTCTGTCCTGTGCTTTGAGAGTGAGGAAGAGACTTGTAAGTTCATGCTGCTTGCCAAGTGTGTCGAGAGTCCTCGTTGTCCCAGATGACAGCTGGCACACACAGACAAGTCCTTGCTCTGACTTAATTTTTTTTCCTGGTGAAGAAATAGCAGCTACTTGCCAGCCTACTGCTTTGCAGGAAGCCAACGAAGAGTTTGCATGGTGCATCTGTCATTTTTAATCATTTATTCAGTGTAAATTGTTACCACCAGAGAGTAAGAAAGAACATATTCACAGGGAGACCTTAAGTGTAATGTTGGGAGGGAATGTACAGAAAAAAATAGTGTTTACACTAACTTTGGCTAATGATTATAATAGAAGAGAGTTCTTTATGGGAGTTAGTTTACTGTGCCAGACATATTAAGCTATTTGGATATGAATAATAATTCATTTCTAAAGAGGATCCAACCAATGTACTTTTGGACATTCCAAAGCAGTCTAGTATCTGCATGAAAACATTGATTAATTTGGTTGAAGAATTATTCCATTGAAGAACACAAATATATAGCAGGTTTTCTAAAAATTCAAAGCTATTTTACCAAAATATATTACCACAAAGGATGAATTTTTGGGATCTGATATTTCCTAGCTCATTCAAAGAATAATGATGATCATGAAATGTTAAGAACCTTCCAGAGCTAAGGACTCCTCTGTCCTTCATGCTGAATAATAAGAACAAAAGCCTCATCCATCTGTTAATGATCTTCACTCCTGTTTGGATTCTGCTCGTGGTCCTCTCTGGGTTCTCCATTAGTGCTTGTCTGTCCTTCACCTGACTGGTCAGCATTAGCCAGAGCCCTGCCATTGCAATTGGCTCAGCTTTGTTAATTAGTTTGTCTGACTCTGCCCCCACCATCCTCATGGCTAATTTTATTTGAGAATTCACAGTGCTTCTAAATTTATATATGCAAACAGAGACACACTTTTCTTCTAGTCATTTATTAGAATCAAAATTAGGAAGGACTTTTAGCCTTCAAACAATTGAGCTGATAAAAGATGCTATTATTTGTGGGTGTTGAAAATGTTCATAAGTATCTCAGATTTTAAAAAAGAAAAGGAAAAAAGAGCAGGAATCTACATTGATTTCTAATCATGCCTGCCTTTTTTAGTTTTATAATGCTCTAAGTCTGAATGAATGGGCATCAGTTCAAGATTATCATACCTCAGTTATTTTCTAAGGGAAGGGAAATGGCCTTCCACTATTAAGTTCTGAAAATACCAAGAGTAGTAAGAGCCTGTGGGTAATGTATTATAATTGTGTATTATAATTCATTTTCTTTATGAAGAAGGCTAATCCATCAACCAGGACATTACTAATGAGCTATTTGAAATTCTAAGAAACTTTAATCTTATGGATTTAAATAAATTGGCAATAGTTAATACTGGACACATTTGTCATAGGGCACTTGAGATATAGACATTGTATTAATTTCTTATTGCTACTGTAACAAGTCACCACAAATGACCTAAAAATAATAAATTGATTTTAATTTTGAAGAATTATTCCATTGAAGAACACAAATTTAATTTAATTTTGGAGTTAGAAGCTTATAATGGGCCAGCCATGTGGCCTTCCCTTCCAGAGGTGCTAGGGAGAATTTGTCCCCTCACTTTTTTCAGTTTTCAAGGTGGCCTGCATGCTTTTAGCTCATAGCCCATAGCTCCCAGAGGGTTCCATTACACATCACCTTCTCTGACTCCCAACACTCCTTCCTCTTTCCTACACAGACTCTTGTGATAACATTGTGCACTTTGGATAATCTGACTAATCTTCCCACTTCAAGATTCTTGGCTTCATCAGATTTGCCTAATCCTTTTTGCCATGCAATGCAAGATACCCACAGGTTTCAGGGATAAGAATGAATGTGGAAGGCTTTGGGGTCATGATCTTTCCCTACTACACACAGAGACATCACAAATAAACTAGTTTACCCTTTCTGATCAGTTTTCTCATTGACTTTCTTACAAATCTCAAGGGGTTAGCTATTGCAGCAATCTGCATGTATGGGCCATGTCTTCGAACGTGCCATCTTGCATGTGCCTGTGAGAACAAGGTCGGTTGGTGCTGCTCTGTTCCAGGGACTCTTCCAGTGGGCCTCTAATCAGTTGGCCACCACAGTCTTGCAATGCCACATGTATCTCACTACACAGAATCAAAAGTTGATTTTGGGGGCTGTAGCTCAGTGGTAGAGCAATTGCCTTGCACATGTGAGGCACTGGGTTCAATCCTCAGCACCACATAAAAATAAATAAATAAAGATATTGTGTCCATCTACAACTAAAAGATATTTAAAAAAAAAAAGTTGATTGTCGTAGTGTTAGTTGTGACGGTTCTAGAATGAAGCAGTTCAAGTAGTTAAGCTGCCCTTAACTACTTAAATGTGTGATATTGCACAAGTTTCGTCTCTTAAGACAAAGGTGCTGGTCAGGCCCACAACCAAAGCCATTCCCTGTCAATAAATGAGGCTGGTCACCAACACCATGTGAAGAAAGTAGAATTCTCCAGCAATGGCAGATGCAAAGTCTGAGAATTTAGTAATAAGACCCAGTAATGGGAAGGCAAGCCCCAACTTGGAATGGTTGATGAGTGGATCATCACCTTCTCAACACTGTAGAAGAAGAAAGAGGGTTAGGATCCAAAGGAGAGGAGTCCAGATCAGCTCAGTCCACAGGCAGCTCTCTTAGCCATACTGGTTATGCATGACACCTTATCTATGGTAATAAATACACCTAGAAAATAATCATTTAACTTACTCCTAATAAATGAATAATACTCTGTAGTCATATACTCCTAAATAATGAATAATGTCATCTTATCCCAGAGTGTGGTTTCAACTTTGTTCACTGTTATCCACAGTAGTGATTTAAAAATCTTTTCCAGATGTTGTGATACATGTTTGTGTGTATGTGTGTGTGTTTTTGTGTGTGTGCATAAATTTGAACCAAGTAAGTTTTACCTACCCAAAATACTGATGTTTATTGTATATTTACTCTATGCCAGTAATTGTAAGTGCTGACTGCCTAAAATATATTTTATTGCTTATTATTTGCAGTAATCTCTTATAATTCTGATAATTCTATTCTCACCTTGACGTTTCAGATGACAAAACTGAGACTGTGAAAGTCTGAGAAACTGGTTCAAACTTACAGACCTTTTAAATAATGCAGCCAGGAGACCAAGCTGGGTCTGCCTATCTCTAAGCTCTAGATTCTGGTACCTAAAGGAGAAAAACCAAGTGACAATAAATTCTATCAGGAATCAAACAATAGCCATTACTAAAATGGAATGGTTGCTGGGCCCTGTTGCTTGGGCCTGTGGCCGAACATATCACAGGAGTGCCTGTGGACTGGTCACCTCATGGCAGCCAGAAAGCAGAGAGAGAGGGGAAGAGGTTGGAGTCCCAACATCCCCTTCAGGGGCACATCCCCAGTGACCTCCCTTTCTTCCATGAGGCCTCACCTCTTAAAGATTTCACCATTTCCCAATAGCACCATGGACAGGGGACCAAGCCTTCAACACATGGGTGTTTGAGGGACATTTAAGATTCAAACTGGAGCAGAATCGTATTTCAGTGTCCTTACTATTTTTCCATATGGTTAAATTTGTTTTCTATGACTATTATTTCTATAACAAAAACATTTTAAAGGAAGGCCAATTGTCTCCAATTTAAAATGGAGTTTAATGCTTACTTTTCTCCTAATGGACAGTTTTCTAATGTTTCCTTGTATCCTAACTCAGATGTGATTGATGCCCCCTCTGAAAAAAATTCAAAGAACACCTTTGTGAATGCATTATATTTTCTCTGAAAAGAAACTTTTCCTAAAAAGTTTCCAGTTAAAAGTAACTGGAAACTCTTATGCTAAGTGAGATCAGCCAATCCCAAAAATCCAAAAGCCGAATGGTCTCTCTGATATATGAATGATGATGCATAATGTGGGGGGGGAAAGATGGCAAGAATGGAGGAAAGATAGCTAGCATAGAGG
>JAJEJO010000697.1:200769-233963 GCA_020662805.1 Glaucomys volans | reverse complement strand
TTTTTTTAAAAATATTTTTTTAGTTGTAGATGGACACAATATCTTTACTTTGTTTTTTTTTATGTGATCCTGAGGAGCAAAGACAGTACCTCACATGTGCGAGGTAAGCACTCTACCACGAGCTACAACTCCAGCCCCAATAAAGAACATTTTGACAACATTCATAGTGTTCACCACAATAAAGGAGATGGTGCATGAGACTGTCAATGGAGGTTTTTCTGGGAGGAGCAGGGACCTTCATGACTGATGGTATGTGCTTTGTGAGAACTGTAGAGTAAATGAGGTTAGTGTTGCTTTGCAGAGAGGAGCCGAAGTGTATTGTAGTAGGGATCTGTACGCTAAGCAAATTATCCTTGGAATATTGTTTGAAATGTCCTATTAATCTTCATTTTAACTCAGTCTGGCACTAATTGAAATGGTTGCTTCCTGGGCACCCTAGTGCTTCACAGAGGGAGTCCCCTTAGCCTCTTGACCTGCTCCCTGTTGCGGTGCCCACAAGTTGAGGGGTCAGTATCATCACCTCATATTGTACGGTTGAATTCTGAAGACACTTTCTGTCCTCAGGCTTACCTCCCCCTCACATACATGCATCATCTCTCTATAGTGCAGTAATTCCCACAAATTTGATAATCAAATCTTATTCTGGCATAAATGAGGATTCCAGGAGCACCTATTTTCCCCAAGAAAACATGTTGATCATGCATGCTTTGAAAGGACTTGGTAATCTTGCAAACTGCTTGATTCTGGATGCAATCTGGATTTTTGTACATGTTGGGCTGTGACCACACCTAGAGACCCTAGTAGTTCTCATTGCCAAGGACAGCAGTTAGCCCTTCTCGTGACCTCCCATCTCTGGAACACTGTCCTTCTCAGTTTAATGTAACAACTGCAGGAACCGCCAATAGGAAGCTCCTTGGATCCATACCAGCGTGCTAGGTAAGAACGGGCAAGACTTCTTTCTACTACTCTGTTCAACATGAAAATAGAATTTGCATGTTACTGTTTGTTATCATCCTTGGAGGTGATACAAGACCATCTTCATGGAGCACTGTGGATAGAAGTCCATGTTAAGAAATCATATTTTTATATCTTGTTCCTTAAGGTTGGGACTAGAGAAGGATCCAAATTTCTTTGCATATATCTGCACACAATTAAGAGCTTCCTACATGCTGATCTGATGGTTCCATTTGCCTGGCCCTTTCACAAACCCATTCTCCTTGCAGGAGGCAGGCTGTATCACATGGCAGGGTGGTGTGCAATATACTGTAGTAGGAGAGAGTTTCTGCATTCTAGTTAGAACAACCTGGGTTTAAATTGTGATGCAGCCACTCACTGACTGTGGTTCTGTAAAATTTTTCACTTTCGCTTAACATCTGTTTCCTTGCATAGTGGTATTAATATCTCCATTGCAAAACCATTAGTAGGATTAAACTGGTTGTCACACCTGCCACCACAGTGAAGTGCTCAAGAAATGGCAGCTAATATTAACATGCTCTTAGCACTCCCATTTAAAAATAAATCCAAACAAACAAACTTCTCTCCACTCCTGTTTCCACGCCAATGGCTATCCTGTTTTCCTTTCAACGAAGGTTTTCCAAAGAGGGCTCATGCTCATTGCCTCTGACTTCCATCCTCATATCTGCTCCTAAACCCCCTCCAATGGGGCTTTGATCCCACTTCTCCAATGATGCTTTTGTTGCAGAGGTTGCCAGGGACCACTCCACTGCAAGATGCAATGGTATTTACCAGTGGTAGTGACCCATCAGGAGCCTTCAGTAGAGGAAATCACTCCCTCCTCTTTCTTGTGTTTTCCCCCTCGGCTTCATGACCTTCTGCTTCCTTGGTTTCCTCCTATCTCAATGGCTGCTCCTTCTCAGTTTCTACTGCTGAGATTCTTGAACTTGAGATATTTCGGGGACCCAGGACTCAGTCATTGTTCCTCTTTTCTATCAATGTTTATTTCCCCCAATGAGTACATCTTCTTATGTCCTTGAATATACTTTTGTGCCAGTGCTTTCCAAATATGTCATTACCAACCTTAAGCCCAGTCCCAAATTCCAGACTCATGTTCAACTCCAGGCTTGAGTCTTCTCTTGAATATCTAATAGGGAATGCAAGCATGGTACATTAGTCAAGGTTCCCCAGAGATGTGTGTATGTGGGGACCCTATTAGTTCTCTTTGCCAAAGGAGAAAATGGAGGGAGATTTCATCTTAAGGAATAACCATTTATGGAGATACCCAAGTTCCAAGATCTTCAGGATGTGAGTGAGCTGGTGACCCAGAGAGCAGTTGATATAGTTCCATTCTAAAAGCCAGTTTGAGAGACAATGTTTCAGTTCAAGTCTGAACGAAAGAAAAAAACCCACATCCCAGTTTGAAGGCAGGCAGAGGAATTCTGTCCTACTTGGGAGAGTGACAGATTTTTGTTCTATTCACTTTCAACTGATTGAATGTAGCCCTTCCATGTTGGGATGGGGGAGGAGGGTGTCAGAATCATCTTTACTAGTTTATCAATTCAGATGTTAATATCATTCAAAAACACCCTCATAAAAACACCCAGAATAACCTTGGACCCTAATCAGGCATCCTATGGCCCAGACAAGTTGACACATAAAATTAACCATCACATACCACAGCAAGTCCAAACACTTAACTGCTCATCTTTTGGACAAAAGTTACTCTATCTGCACCTTCCCCTTTCATTGATCAGCAACTGTACCCTTCCAGTTTGGGTTCAAGCTAAGAAACTTGGAATCATCATTGATTCCTGTCTTCTTCTAACATCTCATCATACAACCTGTCAGAAAATCCAGTTTACCTTCAAACCATATTCAGAATTCACCCAGTGCTTGCCACTTCCATTACTGCTACCATAACAGGAGCCAGTCATTGCTCCAGCAGACCCGCCAGAATGGCTGCCACAGGCACCCCTGATGTCCATTGCGCTCATTTTATCCATACACTTACCACCTTTTCATATAGCATACACTTTCCTTCCTAGTTCTGGTTGTCATTTTGCCATCTGTCACAGGTGGAATGCTGAGAACAGTGCATCATACGAAAAATACCTGCAAGAAAAACATGTGTCCAGTAAACTGCTATTGTAGAGTTGAGGAAACTGGAGCTTAGAGGAATTAGGTGACCTCACAAGGTCACATACTAAAAATAAATCTATTCTAGAACAGTACTTAAAGAATCATAGGCAAGAAGGGCTGACATTAAGTTTCCACAGTACTATTATTGGCAAATGTTTTCATTGTTTCTAAGTAGACCTTTTCCAGATACCTGTGTCCACAGACCTGTGCTTATTTACATAATTATGTCTGACCATAGGCTAAGCTTATTCCCTTATTCTTATCTCCATGCCTCTCTGTCATCAGATAAAGTCTCCTTGTTCTGAAATATTTTCACCTTTCACTTATAAATTAATGTTATGTTCCTTTTGCTTTTCTTAAGCTCTTAAGAAGCCAAGTCAGACATCACTTTGGAACTTTCCTTATAAGTTAATCTTTTTATCCTCTTATAATACTTAATGATAGGATTAAGTTATCTCACCAGAGCAAAATGGAATTTTTAGTACCTTTATATCATGATCCGCAAACATGAGGTACACACTTACTGTATGGGGGCTCCGTGATGGTGCTGGGGAAATAAAGAGACATCCCAAAGTGCCTGGTCTATTTGGAGGAATGCATAAATAGTAGTTATAATATGATTCAGCTGCTTTAACAGACTAGGTAATAGTGCCTTAAACTAGATGGAAGGATTCTCTTGCTCTCATCTAGCTGATAAGCAATTAAGGGAGAAGAATTTGTACTCCCAAGGTCATCTGGGGCCCCACTCCTTCTGCGGTTTTGCTCTGCTATCCTCTACTGTGATTTCATCAAAAAGTCAAATTTGGCTTATTCTAGGCCCTGGGACAGGGAAAAGCGTGAGCAGGTGGCTTCCCATGAAGGATATGACCCAGGAGTTGTACATCTCACTTCTACTCATATCACATTGGCCAGAACCTAGTCACATGGCCATGCTTAAGACAAGCCAAGAATGGATCAGTAGGGTAATCCCATGCCCGGTTCAGTGGATTCTATTACTGATAAAGGAATAAGGGACATTGACACTAGGAAATAAGTAAGTCCCTGCTTGGCCATATCTGTGAATACCTCTGTTACCTCCCACTAACTAATAAGGTCTTCAAGGGGAGGGCCTCATTTACACTCTCCACACTTTGAGCATTTGAAGTTCTCAGTAAATATTTGTTGATTGGGTGATTTGGCTATTGTATTTTCATCCAAGAGATTTTGTGAAGAGTTGTTATCATAATGCCCAAAACAAACACTATTTGATCACAGGGCAAATACTGCAGGAAAATAAATGGGGCCACAGAGTCTGAAATAGGTTCTCCATATACCTACCCACCCTGCTTCCCTTAGAGGTGGAGAGTCTTCCTGCCACAAGGCAGATGCTTAAGGCAGATGCATAAGACAGACTCTGACCCAATGGGCTCCTGCTCCTGCTGATTGCTGATGTACTGCCTCAGTAAGGCAGCCAGAGATTAGGCTACTGTTCTAGCAAATTTGCTGACCTAATTTTGGAGCTAAAAGACAGAGCTGAGTGTGGTTTCATGGCATGCCACATTCCTTTCTTAATTCATCATGCTTCATGGGAACCAGGATCTCAGACTTCCCCTCCCCCAGGTAGCAGTTAAGCTGGTAGAATTGTTCTCTCTAGTCCATAAGGAAATGTAAATGGATCCTTCTAGAGGAAGTAAATAGAGCAGCAGTAAGGCATCCCCCCACCCTTCCCGAATCTGAACATCTGTTCAAACTTTTCATAGCTCCCAGGAGGAAGGGGGCAGAACTCCAGGCTTCAGACTATAAAGGGAAGACCTCATACATTTGTTCTCTGCCAACTTGAGATTTATGCTGATTTGCCCTGACCTAGCCCTGGGTTTATCTCTAGGATGCCTTTGAAGAAAGGTCAAGCTGGTAAATAAATATGATAAACAAAAGGATAAAGGGTGGTGCTTTTTCATATTCATGAGGGCAAACCTTTGCAGGATGTAACTTCATGAACTGTCTGAGTTTAAAGGGTTACCACTGATTCCAAAGGAGATGCAAGTTTCAGTGACAGAGGGTGTGGCCGCAGCTCAGTTTGAGAACTTTGCTTAGGATAAAGTTGAGCTGCTCTAAAGACTTGAAAGGACAGACTCTGCTCTGTGGTTCTGGAACTTCGCTAACGCACACTGTCTGTCCTCATTTGTCTGAATTAGCAAGGATTTTGCTAAGTTTGGTTAAGTCTTTAAGACAGTTGGATGCTCCTGGAATCTCAGCCACCCCACCCCCAATCCAGATGTCAGTTTGCATTGCCTTTAAGATGAGTGGAGGTCCCTTCCCCCTCGGGTTGTCATCTGCCCTTCCCAGAATAGTTAGCAGCATGGCCTTTGGCCAATCCTCTCTCCTTCCCAGTGTGGAAGGCTCAGAGCCTGCTCAGCCGGCCCCCAGCTGGCTCTAGTTTCCAGCTGCCTCAGAGCCCACTGGCCTGGAGGTGAAGCTACAGAGCGATAAGCATTGTAAAAAATAAAGCCCGTTGCTAGCCAGGCCAGCCAAGCAGCACGGGAGGAGTGGAAAATTTGGGCTATGTTCTTGGCGTGACAGATTGTCAATATCTGAGGTGTTCTGCTTAGAGATGGGATGAGATGTTCTCTAACTGAGCCTAATCTGTGTATTATCATCAGTCAGCCGCCCTTGAGAATCATGTCAGAACCAGGCTCGTGGGACCAGAGCCATAACCTTGGGTTTGCTTGCTTATTGGTCACCATCTTGACAGCTCAGTTTGAGAACTTTGCTTGGAGTCTGGTGTGGCCTTGGGAACCTCAGCGTCAGAATGCAGGTCTGGCTCCCTTAACTGAACTCCAAGGGAGAATAGCTGCTGGGCCTTATTTCATCCAGGATCATGCCAGTATCTGCCCTGATGTGCCCTGCTGATGATACATTTATAGCAAACACTCTGGGTATCAGAGACTATGACCCACGTCGAGCTTTGTTGGAAGCTGCACGTTTTTAATTTGTCAGACAGAGGAAGTGACTATAACTCCTGGGAATGCAGGCCGGCCACCTGAAACATCACTGCTCTTTTCTGGTCTTCCTTGGGGATGTGTGTCTAGCTTGAGGGTTTCTGACTCCTTGCCTTTCTGAACTCCTTCTGCATGGGTCAATCAGAGTAACAGTAGTAAAGAAAATATTGCTGTCCCTCCTAGAGAGCAGGCCAGTCCCTGAGACTCGCTCTGGATCTGCCTTACATTCAGATGAGAGACTTTTCCAGAAAATCAAATGGCATCTTTTCTTCATGTCACTGCTTATGGCTGCCCCATCTACAAATCAGGAAATGAAAGGCAAGTCCCTGACTCCGTCCTCCTCCTCTGTTTCCTTCCTCTTCCCTTCCCCTCTTTCTCTCCTTTCCCTCTCTGATCTCCCTCAGTTTTCCTGTTTATCTTTAAAGACACTAACAACCACTCTGGCATGTAGCCTTGGCTGAGGAGAGAGAATCTTTGTAAAAATTTCTCCTGGCCATTGGCATGGGCACACCGTATAAATCATCGAGACACTTCGTTGTACAACTCTCATTATCAACATCCACTACTGTTTCATTTTATGAATGCTTCTTTGTCTCCCCCAAAGCATTTCAGATGAAGCCATGCTGGTATTGAAAACGTGGGCGGTTTCTGCTTGTATCCTTGGCTGATTGAATTGCAGATGGTTGCCACAAATATTACAGGGTTAGATTCCTAAAAGTGAGTTAAAAATATTCGTTTGTAAAGAAGGTTGGAAATGGAAGTGAAGATTTCGCTTCCTTAGTATCCAGCTGAGCCATTGGATTTGCACTTTCTGGTAAAAGAGCTCTGAGGTCGACATGTCACATCTCTAATTCAAATCTGGATTGGTCTTTTCCCCTACTGCATCTGTTAGATGCACAGATTTAAATTAGATTATATAAAAGATTTTGCAATCCTGAGTTTCAGCACAGATATGTAAAACCCTCTGCTGTCCAACTGCTCACAGTCACATGAAGGAACCCTCATCTCTAAAAAGTGACTGTTGTAATGAGATATGCACTGCGGTGGAGAGCTCAGGCAGGGGAGGTACATGCAGAGTCAGAGATACCTGGGGGCAGGGAAGGTTGCCCTGTTCAAGGTGGGTGAGAGCCCCTGATGCTTGATAGCAGACATGTAACATTAAATCCTGGGCCTTCCAACTAACTGGGTGAACAAGTTACTAAATGAATCAATAACTTTCAATGTTCAGGGCTTCAAAGAAGTACTGGAGTGTTATATAAAGTGCTCAGGATAGGGTCTGACATCTGGAATATGCTCCCTTGCTGATAATGTAGCTTTGGAGGGCAAGCTGTTGCTTCTTACTGTATGTGGTGGGACCTTGGTTGATCACAGGCAGTGGAGGCTGAGATGCAGCCTGTAGAGGGAGAGGGCCAGTCCTGCTTAGAGGGGCCCACCCTCCATGATTGGCACAGAAGTGGAGAGAGGATCAAGTACTGCAGAAAAGGCAGGCAGGGCCAGGTTGTGAAGCCATTTGTAGTTAGACTGAGAGTTAGGCTTGACATTGAAGACAGTGGGGAGTTCATGGACTTGCAAGCAAGGAAGTAGCATAGAGAGATGTGAGTTTTCAAAAATAACCTCTCTGGTTGCTGTGTGAGGACACAGGAAGTGAGTACATTCATGCAAGCAAGAAGCTATGTTCACACTCGTTCTACCAGAATTTGTCGGAGGCCTACTGTGAGCCACATACTGCACTAGACGTAAATGAAGGCAGAATGTAGGCAAGACCAACATACAGAGGGGATGTTTTCTGAGGTCAAAATGATAAAAATTGGGAGCCATCTAGAAGTGGGATGATGGAAAATGAAATCTCATTTCATGGAAAAATGAGATTTTTTTGAATGTTGGAATTCAAACTACTCAGAGGTGGGAAGAAAGGAAAAATGACAACTTTATGTCTTGGCTGACTCCTCCCCTCTGTCTCACTCTTTGGGAGAAGAAATCATAGGGGTGAGTGACAGCCAGCCTCCTCTGAGCTGTGGCTCCAGTGTCCCTCTGAGGTCAGGACATGCTCTGTGTTAGCTTCTGGAAAGATTATGAAAACCGAGTAGACAGTGATAAAGTGGCTAACAGCTTTGGTCAATATTCTCATAGCTCATATGGCATCTCGCATGTTCCACTGTTTTCTTTTTTAAACAGACTAGAACTTGACTTTCGAAAGTTGTTTTCCTATTGAAATGGAAACATGAGGAGAGACGGTATAGAATCATGGAAAATATGGGGTTAGTTGATGGGAGGTGGAGGATGGGCTCTGAAGGCCACCTTTGGTCAACAGTGAGAATGAGCTGTGGTGTGTAAATATTGACATGGAACCCAGGAGGAAAGGAGGGGCGGGGGGAATGGTTTTTGCTTATTGGAAAGATATTTTTCACAAGAATAATAAAATCCTAAGGGGGGAAAAAAAAAACAGACATAAGAGACTAAGGAGGTAGCACCTATTATCTTTGTGTTAATCTTTCCAGAAATTAGTAGCAGCACCATTATTGGAAAGATGGCCCTGGGTCTATGACATAATTTATTTCCAGGGGTGAATAAGTTAATGTTATGTATTACATAGTAGAGATTCTAATAGGATAATCATGAAACAAGACACATCATGTACATTGAACCAGATTCTTACTAGAAAATCTCATCCAGCCAGACTCTCTTGTCAATTACACATGTGACAGGAGAGAAGTGTTCCATAGACTGACTGAAAGGGAGTCAAACCCCCTTGTTTTTAGTTAATCCATTAGAAATCCTTTATACCTCCTAGCAGACAAACCAGTCTCTCTGTCCTGATTTTATCCCTTCCTTTAATTGTTCAGGAATCTCCAGGGCTTGTTTAGTTCAAAAATGGCCCTGGATTTCCCACTGGCCTTGCCTGGGGGGCTGGGTTCTTACTGGCCCTCCCTGTACTTGCTTCTCGCGGCCACAGGGAGGTGATGTGGAGCACCAGACCAGGGCAGTCTGAGTCACTGCTTGTCCAGGGTTCCTTGCTCCTGTGCAACCACTTCTTGGGGTTCAAGGCAGCCCATGCCATGCTGTCAAGTCCTCTTAAGGCTCTTCCACCTCATGGAATCTTTCCCCTGAGATCTTTCACTCAAACAACAGGCTGGCTTTTCTATGAAATCCTCAAAGTAAAGGATCTTGAAACACTTTTGTCCATAGACAGTGGAGCTGTTAACTGTACAAATGTATTCATGAATGAGGGCACTTCTGATTGGATATTCTGACATTTATCTTATTTTAAAAGGTGGAAAATTCAGGTGTGGTGGCACACACCTATAAACCCAGCAACTGGGGAGGCTGAGGCAGGAGGATCACAAGTTCAGAGCCAGCCTCAGCAACTTAGCAAGGCCCTAAGCAACTTAGTGAGACCCTGTCTTAGAATAAAAAATAAAAAGGGCTGTGGATGTGGCTCAGAGGTTAAGTACTCCAGGGTTTAATACCCAGTAACCCCCATACCCCCCCCCAAAGGCAGAAGGATTAATCTCTGGTAGGTCCTCTCTGATGAGACACTTCAGTATGAATCATGTGTTTAGGAACTGTTTTCTTCTTCCCAACATGGGTCATGATTCCAGAACTCCAAGTGGTTCAAGCTGAGCTCGCAATATCGTGTAACCTTTTGGGAACCTCTTATCCCCACCGTAGATGTTTGCTAAGAGTAACGTAGCAACCAAACACCATAGATGTTTGGTCAAAGAGTATTCTGGTTTGTCATGTGTCCGTCCCTACATTCCCATACATGCAAATTCATACACAGCATAGAGGCCAAAGATAAGGCATTAGCACCCAAAGATTGGCTTTTCCCTATTTTGCTCTTTACAAAAGGGTCTTGCTCTTTAGCTAAAAGGGATTCTAGCCAAGGATGGCAGCTCAACAGTAGGAACACTACTACAATGTATTTCCCTGGGATATTTTCCAAAACATTTTATCTTTCCCCATTTCTGTTGGTCAACCTTAGGCTGTGAGATGCAGGCTGGAAGGGAAAGCAGCAATAGGAAGGAGAAGAGAGGCTGATGGGCAAGAGAAGGTGGGTCAATGGAGGAAAGAGGTAGAGAAGCCTCATGGACTCTGTGCTTCATGAAAACTCTGTGTTCCTGCTTTGGGTATCAACCCCGATGGCCATTAGATCCATCTTTATCTGGGCAGCTGCACTGGGTGCAGTTAAGAGAACACAGCCGAACTGATTAAACTGAGCCCTGATCTACCATGATTAAGCTGACTATGTGATTGACTGGAGTATTTTTGAGAGTGAAGGGCACTGTTCATAACGAAGCTGGAACACCGGTGGATAACAGGAGGAACTGTTGAGGGCAAACAGGACTTAGAATCATCTGTACTCTGAAGGTACTTTATTTAAAAGTTGAGGCTTCAGGTTTGAATGATACATTATTCAGACTGCTATGGGAAGTATAAAAAATAAATAAAAATAAAAAATCCTATGCCACCTCAAAGAATTGGCTGGTGGTAGAGAAAAGACTCATATACAAGGAAATTTCCACTAACCATTCAAGACAGTGTCTAACCAAGTGCCAAATGAGTGGTGCCCTAGGGTGCAGTAGGAAGAGTGTTGACTTTGGAGTTACAGGACTTGTGTCAAGACCCATGTCAGTCTTTGGCTGGGCGGCCTTGTGCGAGATGCTTGATCTGTTTGAGCATGTGTTTATTTTGACTGAGTCATTCATTCAATGGAAATGAAATGTGTTTGCCGTGTGCCAGGGCATCACGGTAGTAAAGCACATGGTCTTCACAGGGAGACATACCAAAGGTCAAGTGGCAGGTCTGTTACCAACTTTGAGACCTTGAACTTATAGTTTAACTCCTCTGAGCTTCCATATCCTCCTCTGTTAGATGGTAATAATAACACTTGTTATGATCTGAATACTGTGTTCCCCAAATCTTGAGATCCAAGCCCCCAAATTGATGGCATCAGTAGATGGGGGTCTTTGGGATGTGATTAGATCATGATGGTGGAGTCCTCATAAATGGGATTAGTGTCCTCAAAAAAGAGGCCCCACAGACCCTTGCTTCTTCCACTCCTGAGCTAGCAGCAAGAAGGTGGCATCTGTGAGCTAGGAAGTGGGTCCTCATCAGACACCAAATCTGCCAGTGCCTTTGTCTTGGACTTTCCAGACTCCACAGCTGTGAGAAATAAATTTCTGTAGTACACGCTTCCTAGTTTATGATATTTTGTTATAGCTTCTCAATGGATCAAGATAATAACTAATCCTTAGAACTGTGGTACACTATTATAAATGAGGAAATAAAGTAAGGTTTTGTATACAAAATATCCAACAGTTTCTGACAGCCAGAGAGAGCCTGAGAAATGGTTGTTGTTCTGTGGACTGAACTGGTGGCTGCGGATGCAATGGGAAGAGGGATCTACCTTAGAGATAAACATGGACACCTCCCAGGACAGTTAAAAGAATCCAGTGAGGACCTTAGGTGAGCATGCTGTAACACACTGCAGGAAAGAAAGACCTTATGTTTATTACTAGTGCTTGGGGAATGGTGTAGATGCTTCCCTTTGCCTATCTATTAGGACGCTGTCAGCTGCAAATAAGAGAGAACTTAACCTCAGATGTCTTGATTGATACATTTATACATTATCTCACAGAATAAGAAGTCCAGAGGTGGAATATTTCCAGGATTGGTTAATTCTGTGGTTTAATGATGTCATCCAGAGTTCATATTTCTACTCTACTATTACAAGATGTTGATTGACTCACCTCAGGGTGACACATGGCTGCAGCAGTTCCAGGCATTGCATCTTCAGCATACCACACACTAGAGGTATAAAGAGACTATCTTTTCCTTGTGTCTAAGGAGCTGTTCTCAGAATCCTGTCCCCCTATTTACAGGCTTACATGTAAGTCTTATCTAAGTCTCTAATTAGATCCCAATCCCTTCCTAAGCCAGTCAATGGTAAAATAGAAATAGTAAAATAAAAGCAGTCTAATTGTCTATGCTAGTCAACCCTCACTGGAGTGATGATCTTTTTATCTTTCCTAAAAACATGGCATTGCAGAAGGTGTGGAATACTCCAACAAAGTTAAGTTCCTCTTAACAGGGAAATGAAGAGAAATGGTTGCTGGGTGACTACCCCAGTGGCTTAGACACTATCTCTGCATGCTTCAAATTCCACCTCCAAAATATCTCTCAAACACACTCTGGCCTTTGTCCATTTTCTTCACATCTCCTGCCGAGACTCTTGGTTCCTTCTCTCTCTCCTTGTCCCAATGACGTGATCTTATAGCATTTCCCTCTCTCTCTCACCTTCCTGGTGTCATGTCCTGAGCTGCTTTCCTCCATTGCACCCTTCCACCATGTTGTTCTGCCTCACCTAGGGCCCAGAGCAATGGAGCTGGCTGTCTATGGACTGAGACCTGTGAAACCATGAGCACCAAATAAACTCTTCTTCTCTAAAATTGTTATGGTCAGGTCTTTGGGTCACGGCAGTGAAAAAGCTGACTAAAGCCTAAACAGGAGGTATCCCCTGAAGATAAGGAAGGACAGCTGTATATCTATTCTGTAGCCCCCATTCAGGACAGTCATCCATTGAAATATTTCCCACGCTTCCTACTGTCTGTCCAATATGACCACATATGGATTTTGAGCACCTGAAATGTGGCTAGGCCAAATGGAATTGTAATTATAAAAGATACTTTGAATTGTCAATATTTAGAATTTTAAAAAAGATCATAAAATGGTTCATTAATGATTTTTAAAAAATTAGTTATATGTTGAAATAATAATGTTCTTTGGATATATTTTGGTTAAATAAGATAGATCATTAAAATTAATCCTAGCTGTTTCTCTTTAATTTTTAACATGGTAGCAAGAATCCTTCCCATTACATCCATGGTTCGTATTTGCAGCTTGCACTTCGTTCTGTGCACTGGATCGCCGGCTGCTGCAGAGCCGAGGCTGCGTCTCCCTAACCCAAAATTCATCACTCCAGTTCCTTTCCCCCCCACAGGGCTCAGCAGAGTTGCAAGCCAGTCAAAGACTTCACTTGGTTAAAATAAAGTGCAAGAACAATCAATTTAGGGTTGAAAGAATGCAGGACAATTTCATGTTATTTGACGCCTGCTTCTGGGTTTCTGATACACAGGTGGTTTTTTTCTTCATTCTCACTAATCGGAAGCTTCTTTTTAAGTTTGTCAGGCCTGGAAAACACTCTTCGTGGTGGAGACTCTGGGGCACTAAGTTGTAATGGATTCATCCGAATTGTAGAAAGGCAGGCACTAGAATTTAAGGATTTTAATTGGGGTTGCTTATCTCTGTTAGTTTTCATTCTGTCTGTTTATGCATTCCTCAACAAATTACATTTTACATTTTAGAGGTGCTGGTGTCTCCATGACGACAACCTTCAGAACATTTTAGTTATTTTTACAATCGTTATTAGGAATAAAGAAGCAGATATAAATTATGCTATTTCTATTCAGTTCCACTGAATTAAATCTGGCAGTGTTTATGTATCCACACACACACATATATATTAATTACCCTTTATTGTATTCTTAGCAAGGATTATTTAGAAGACTGAGAAAGTGAATATGTTCTAGAAAATATTTAAAAGAAAATCTATTTATAGTGGCACAGTGAAATCAAACTTTTCTTTCATGTTTCATGAGCAGAAATGAGGAAATTACGTTTGACAGTTAGAGCAAGACAAAACAACCTGCTATCTTTTGGGGGGGAAATTATCTTTTTCCAGAAAAGTCTGATGAATTTATACTTCCAGTTTGGAAATAAATAATTCACGATCACGAATCACATCCTGAAGAACACAGCAGGAGGAGTTGATTGCTGTCTTGGGTCCACAGGCTTTGGAAGCCAGTCCTGTCCACCCTCCTCCCTCCAGGCACCATCTCCCCGAATGAACAGAAGCAATCATGGAGTCCTTTGTTTTTTCAGTGGGGCCACTTTAATAAGTGCTCTCTGCCAGGACTTGGGAAGAGCATTGTTCCCTTAGGCTTTGATCTTTTCTCAGTCACCAAGAAAAGCTCTGCCCCAGTGACACAGGGATTCCAGGAAGCAGAAGTAGAATTTGGGTGCTCCACTTCATGAAGTAGCTGACCCTGGACAACTGACCACTCCTTTTCTCTTTCCTTCCCTTCCCTTCCCTTCCCTTCCCTTCCCTTCCCTTCCCTTCCCTTCCCTTCCCTTCCCTTCCCTTCTATTCCCCTTCCTTCTTCTCTTTCTTTCCTTCTTTCTCTGTCCTTCCTTCCTTCTCTCTCTTTGGTAGTAAAGTGCATATAACATAAAATCTACCATTTTTAGGTGTAAATGTGGCATTGAGCACATTCATAACATCACGAAACCATTGTCACCATTCATTTCCAAAACATTTTCATCACCCTAAACAGAAACTCTACACCCACAAAGCCCTCCTTCCCCACTCCTTCCCCACTCCTTCCCTTTCCCTCGCTCTGGGTAAACTCTATTTTCTGTTCCTAGGAATTTGCCCATTCTAGGTGCTACACGGTGCGATCACACCATACTGACCTTCAGTCGGCTTCTTTCAGGTAGCAGGTCTTCAGGTTCATCCATGATGTAGCCTGTGTCAGAGCGCCATTCCTTTTTGAGTTTGAATGACATTCATTGCACATCTCCGTCACATCTGTGTCTGTCCTTTCAGTATTGAACTCTTGGTTTATTTCCATCTTTTGGCAATGGGTGGTTGTTAGTAGTGTGGAAACGTGTACTGACTTGGTCATTTCGACATTTGGATCTATTTCTGATGAAAGAGACATTCAGGTGTGTGCGTGCTTTTCTCCCCTAAAACCTTGCAGGATATGTACCTGAAAATCTTGTGACTTCCTCACTGAAAAAGAGAGCCTGCTCTATGGAGGGCCTGCCACCCAGGGGGGACCATTTTATGGTTTGTGTTTCTCAGGGTCAAATGCAAACACCTCCCAGAGAACTCAGCTCTGCCTCGTTGCGCCTTGTAGCCTGGAGAAGGTGAGGCTATTTACCTCCTCACCTCCACTCCTGGGCGCCTGAGGGACCAAGGGAAGGCTCCAGTCCACGTGGGGTCTGGCTGCTCCTGTGGGGGTTTTAATTCATCGTGTTTGCTTCTTTATAACAATTGCGGACACCACCACTCCTTTCTATTCCTACTTTGCAGGTGGGAATACCGAGGCTCTGGGGATATCAATAAGCAGCCTTCCACATTCATGAGTGGAAGAGCAGGACTGTCCCTGGGTCTGTTGGGCACCATCTTCTGTGACCCAACAGTTATCCCATGGTAGTGCTGTGGTCAGTGGTGGTCCATGGGAGAGCGCCACCAGTCCCAGAACACCCAGCCCAGCCGGTCCTCTTTCCAATCCTGTTCAGTGGGTACAGCGGACGTGCGGTGACAGGTCAATTCCAGGAATAATTTCTGGTTCTTTGGGGAAGCACTTCTGACCCTTGAGACCATCTGCAGAATCAATTATGAGGCTTAATTTAGAAACAATTGAAGTGATTATAAGATAATGGTTTTAAAAGCAAAAGATGAATGGCCTCATTTCAGGATAATGCAATTATTTTAAGGGCTGCTTCCTAATCAACAGCCAGAGCCTGGTTAGAAAGCAAGAGAGCAAAGCAGTAACTTCAAAAAGTTTGACTGAAGGGATTGTAAAAGCACACGGAGTCAAACCTGCAGACAGGATGCTACCACACCATCACACTGGCCTCTAGTGCATATTCCAATGCACACACAAACGTGTGTGCACACTCCATGGCGAGAAGAGCAAAAGACATCACACCTACCTTACACAATGATTGTTTTTGGCATCAACAAATTTCATAGGCTCCTGGCCTGGAGAGACCCTAACCCAGTTCCCTTCTCCAGGGCTAAAAAGCAAGAGTTCTAGAGTTATGCCCCTACATTCTAATCCTGATTCTACCACTTATTAGCTGTGTGATCTTGGATAGCTAGCTTAACTTCTCTGAGCTTCCGTTTCTTCATCTCTAAAACAGGGACGGTGGTAGCATCAACTTCAGAAAGTGTTACGAGGATTAAATGCATTTGTGTGTGTAAAGTACTGAACCATAAAGCCTGCTTTGTAGGAATATTGTCAGTAATAATAAAAAAAAATCACAGTAGCTGGCCACAGCCTACCAAGGGCAGGATAAGTAGCAGATGGGGAAAATTGTTTTATTTCTTTTAACCTGGGCCTCACATTCCCAAAGGATCACACATTCAGACTTTTGTCACTATTTCCACATAAGTTGACACATGGACTCAGAGTTGCGTGACAAGATTGATGAATGGAGTTTCCATTGTCTCTTACACTTGGGTCCTAGACCACGGCACCTAAGGTGCCCGATGAGGGAATATTCTCTCTGAGTCCTCTGTTACAGGGCAGTGAATTTGTTATATAGACATGCATTTACTAACTGTTAGAGTGAGTCACAATTTTTAAAAATATGGTTTTTTTTTTTTTCACTTTTTTTTAAGCCCTGGGATAACACACACAAGAAAGTGGCCAGGTATCAGACTCAAGCCTTTACACCTTTTCTACATGAACGGGTCTCACTTCGTGGGAGGAGGAGGGTCTCAGGACTCCAGCGTGGCCTGCCACAGGGAAGGATCCTCTTTCCCCTCACTGCCTGCGATGGGGAACAGCCTGACTGGAGGCTCAGGACCAGCACCAAAGTGTTTCCATTCTTTTTCTGAGTGTCTTCTTTTTCTCATGTGTTCATCCTAAGACTCTGTGGATGCAAGATGACCACGGCAGTTTCAGTCGTCACATCCAACTGCAGGAGAAAGCTCTTTCTCTCCCTTGTGTCCCATTTTTTAAAATATTTCTGTAGTTGTCAATGGACTTTTATTTTATTCATTTATTTGTACGCGGTGCTGAGGATCCAACCCAGGGCCTCACATACGCTAGGCAGGTGCTCTACCACTGAGCCCCCGCCCCAGCCCCTTTAGTCTCATTTTATTGTCAGGAGCACCTTTCCCCCCAGGCCTGCAGCAGCCCCTCTGCCATGGCTCCCTGGCCAGAACCGGGCCTCTTCCTTCCCTGCGCTAGTTCCTGCGAGGGGATCGCGGTACCATCCCAGGCTTGGACGGAGCCGCATTCGCGTGTGTCACGGTGGGGGCCGGGGAAGACGTCAGGTTGACATCAGGGCCCTGTGGCTGCAGGACAGGAGCAGAGCTGCCTGGGTGTGCACTGACCCGCGTGGCAGTGACCTCCAGATGCAGAGGTGTCCGCGCTGCGTTTCCTGCTGGAACCCTTGTAACTGACTGTTACAGAGCTGGACGTTTTGAGTGTCAGGTTAGTGTCGGCCTCACTGAGGCTGGGCCACATCTGTTGCTCAGGACATGTTCACTGACTTCCCACGGATCTCTACTCCAACACCTCTTGAATAAGGGGGAATATTCTAGAACCTGGCTGGAATTCCATCGAGGTGTCTTGGCATCTTTTTGGTGGAGTTTTACAAAAAAGATCGAGTAAAATGGAGTCCTTAGCTAATATGGATTTGTATGTTCAAGGATTTATCTAATTAGAAACTACATGAAAGATGTCAGTGTAATATAAAGATTGTGCCAAAGAGATGCATGGTAGTGATGATTGGAGGTACTGATTTTGGTGGATGAAAAGAGGACAAATCCACGTAGCAAAAGCTCTGGAAAAATACCTTGTTTTGCTCTTAAAGACCTGCATTTCAAATCTCATCACAGACTCTGAACCAACCTGCCTTGTTATGAATATCTGCCTTGAGGCTATTACTGTTTGCACCTCGCAGAGGCTGAAATGAATATAAAATAACATTAAATATATGTATCACAACTTTTATTACTGCTATTGTTGTTGGTGCTACTATTGATATTTGCATTACACTGGGTGATTTGCTCACTTTCACATACCTTATGGGGTATTATTATTATTATACCTATTTTACACAACAGAGGCTAAGCAGATGAAATGATCAGTGTATCACAGAACAGGATTTGAACTTCAGATCTTCAGCCTCAAAGTCCATGTTTCCTCCTGCACCTTACTCCTGACTTGGTAGTATTTCATCTTTTCCCTGGAGACCTGAATTCTGACTGAGCAACTTACCCTCGCTGATCCTGTTTCCTTTTCTGCAATAGGGTGATAACTAGCTCACAGCATTGCTGCAGAGGATTAAGAAGGTGGTGGATGTGAAGGTGCTTTGTGGAAGTGTACAGTATCGTATGAGGCAGGCTTATTCTTCATTCCCAGCTACCTTTCTTTATATGTGATACCATATTCTGTAATGATCAAAGCTGGGACGTAGAGTCTGGTGGCTGGATTCAAATCTGGCCCCATCACTTACTATCTGCCCAGTCATGGAGAAATTATTTAATTTCCCTAAAACCTCAGTGCCCTCATCTGTGGAATGGGCTGACCTCTTCTTCCCTCACAGGATTGTTACAGGAATTAAATGAGATAGTATACAGAAAACATTTAGGACCTTGCTAGGTACATGAACAGAGTGTTTTTTAGGCCTGGTGAAGGTAAGGTATTTATCATACCACAGGTGATTAAGTCTTTCCCTCCCAAAATAATGATTTTTTCACTGAGTCCTGTCTATAGAATCTTCTCACAAATTCCATTGGCTTCACAGTCCTTAGAAAGACAGTCGTGCAGTACTCCTTGGTTTCAATAGATTCGAATCTGAATGTTCAAAGCAAGCCCTGCAGTTTGAATGAGGCTGCAAGATGAAATAAAAATTATCTATTGGCTGATTTTCTTCAACTAAATCACAGTCACCACTTTCAAAGCCCATTTGTTTCCACACCACTGAGACTGCTGCTCGCCCAGGCACGAGGGTTGAGCTGAGCTCCTGTGTATTTTGAACAACGAGAAATGACAGACTTAAATGGGAGTGTGGATCTGCCACCTAAGGAGAAGGAATGGAGCTCGTCTGAATGAAGTGTGCAGAATAGATTTTTCTCTGTTCTACAACTAATAACTTATTTTTGTCATTTAAGTTGGGACTGTCCACCTGGCTGTGAGGCCTACAGGTGATCAGCGCCCTCATGCACCTACCCCAGGGCCCTGTAAAAGTATTGTCTTTTCCTCTATGTGCCTCAAGGTAGAAAAGGCCAGGAAGCACTGCCTGACAAGTGACCCTGCTTCCTGTTACCACTCTGGGGACACATGGTTAATAGGAACTCTCACAGGTCATTTCCTGCCTAAGCCTGACCTGGACAGTGAAGGTATATGCAGTTAAGCTAACCCTGAAACAGGATCCCTGCTGCAGCTGAAACTTAGATCCAAAGATTTGAAAGCTTTGATAGGGATGAACTTTACACAAAAAAACAAGGGCTGAGTGTGTAGCTCTAGTGACAGAACATGACAGGACCCGGGGTTTAGTCCCTAGCATCAACCAACTAACCAAACACACAAACCCAAATGAGCAAAAGTCTCTTCAAGCTCCACCAGCACATTCTATCTTGCTAGAGAAGGAGACTTCTGGATGACTTCGAGGCTGTTTCTTTGACTATGAAATCTTCCCAAGTGAACTGTGTTTTATGCAAATGTAAAGCTATGATTCTCTTTGAAAATGGAGCTGGTTAAAATGTCCTGGTTTCAAGAAGCTGAACATTAGTTTTGCTTTGGGAAGAGGTGGGAGGTTGGGTATTCTGCTGGAGGCAGAAGAGCTTTTTATGGAGGACTACAGGTAAGCTGTACCCCACCTGTCCTGCTGCTCTACCTCCCCCAGGTGAGCACAGGTGGACTGGGGACCTGGGCTGGAGTCTTGAGATCATGAGGCCCCCTGAATTCAAGGATGGCAGAGGCTGGAATGATGGCCCAGGGACAGTGCCTTCACCAGTCTTTGATTCCCACCCCTGATGAATTGCACTTTCCTTGGAAGTTGCGTAGGTACTTCCTCTAAGTCAAGGCCACTTGCTCTTTGCATTTTGGTGTTTGTCCAGCACCTCTCACTCTGTGGCTTCCCATCCAGCACCTTGGCCTGAAGGAATCCTTTTGTACCTATTGTCCTTGCCTATGAATTAGTGGGATCTTAGCTCTGTCACACCCAAGGCATGAGGAGCAGGCTCACACAAAGCATGGTCAGGACATGCTAGATCCAGAGCTTCACTGTGTGCTGCATTCTCATTTTTATGATTTGATTCTAATATCAAATGTCCTCATAAATCCACAGAGATTGGTTTATTGTTCATCATCCTTCTTTGGGCGTCTATGACAAATGAAAATAGCTGCAGAATTTGCAGGGTCCCTCACAGCCCAGTTGTTACTTGAGGGAGTCTGAGGAATGGAGGGCAAGGAAGTTTAAGAGGAAAGCAGTGCTCGCCTGTGAACACATCCCATGGGCCCTGTCCCATCCCCCATGCCCACAAAACCACCTTTGCCTTCCTTAATAGTTTGGGTGTTATGGTTTGGATGTGAGGTGTCCCCCAAAAGCTCACGTGTGAGACAATGCAAGAAGGTTCAGAGGAGAAATGATTGGGTTGTGAGAATCTTAACCCAATTAGTGAATTAATCATCATAGGGATTAACTGAGAGGTAACTGAGGTGGCAGTGTATAGCTGGAGGAGGAGGGAATTGGGGCATGGCTTGGGGGTATATATTTGTATTTGGCCAGTGGACTCTCTCTCTCTCTCTGCTTCCTCATCATCATGTGAGCTGCTTCCCTCTGCCACATTCTTCTGCCATGATGTTGTGCCTCACCTTGAGCCCTGGAGAATGGAGCCAGTCTTCTGTGGATTGAGAGCAATCGTGCACCCCCAGATAAATTTTTCCTCCCCTAGAGTTTTTCTGGTTGGGTCCTTTAGTCACAGCAGTAAAAAAGTTGACTTAAACATTGGGTATAGACAAAGTCCAACCATTCCAACTGCTCCTTAAACCAATCTCACAATGAAGAGAACTCCTACCCTCATTGCGGATTTAAGTGTTTGATGTTTCACGTGATTTTGCTTTAACTAGATTAAACTCTGTGAATGTAAAGGCCATTATTTTATGTTAAACAATCATCTATCTGGTCTACCAGCCATCCAGACTACCCGAACAGTCCATCCTAGGGTAATTCTTTGACTCCACTGTAACATCCAGGTACACAATCAGCCTTCGGGAAATTCTTATGAAATAATTCAAAGGAAAACAGGATCTCATTGGGTAAAGACATTATCCTAAGCTTTTCACATGGACCATAGTACATGGCTCATAGCTTTAGTCTATAACAATGTTCATTCTAATTTTTCAATCCTATTATTTGACCCAGTGGGGATAAATTTAATCCCTTCAAAATAATCCTTTAATGTGCATTCAAAATCTTTAAACTAATGAGGAAAAAGATGAAGATTAGTTTATTAAACCATTTATATAACACTGTTAAAATACAGGTTTTTAAGTTTAAAAATATGATCCAACTCAGATTTGATCAGTGATATGTGCTATTCCGTGTGCTATTTCACTATACCTTTATGTCCTTTTATTAGCACTTTCTCCTTGAATAATCAAACTCTAGTTCGCATACTTTTCTTATAATGGGAAGTGCTGCTCTTAAAGAAAAGAGCAGTTGGCCCCAAAGATTGGAACACTGCTCAGTGTCATTTCAGACATTGTTGCATATCACAATTCATTGATGAAAGGAAAGAGAGGTACTGGCAATTTTATCTTCACTATTATTCAGATAAGAGTAGTTACATATAATATGGTGCCTTTTCTTTATTGCTTTCTCCTTCAGAAAAATTGTTTTGATGAATTTCAGATCTCCTTTTGGTTGTTTTTAGCTGTAATCATTTTGTTTCAACCCCATCCACAAAGTGTGAATTGGACTCTAGGAGTAAACATATTTGAATCTTTAGATGGATCATCAGTGAGGGAAGTGTGGGTTGTCAGTTCTAGCCATTTGTATTATGGTTTTATTTGGGCTGAGTCTATACCATGTGCCTGATTCACAAATTTAAGGTGTTTACTGGTTGTACATGACAAATATGTAACTCTGACATCCTGCTCCTTAGTTCGTCTCTGCAGCTCAAGGCTGGGGCTGCATTTGCTGACACTATGGCTACTAAACTATGTGTACCAATAAGTCCTTTGGTACTGTAAGATTATATTTAAAAGGCCAAAGAACCATTATTCTGAGAAAGCAGAATGCAATATTCTTTATATTTTCTTCTAGTGAAGTTAGTATATTTGGGGGTTCAGCAGTGTGAGTGTTTTATGTATGTGTGTGGGGACATAGAATGTAGGACACTTCTGCAAGTCCTGGCCAGCTGAGCTGAGGGTAGGGTCTACCTGATATTGCTTCAGCTAACTCTAACCTAGATAGTGACATTCTAGGAAAACACTACCAGCTCATTTGAACAACTTTAGAATGTTTTGGGAACTCTTCCTTTTTGCACTGATTCTATAGGGATGTCATTCAAGAGTGCTTGCTGTAATGTAAGGACTGGAGAAGATACAGGTAGTTTGATGGAAGTGATCCACTCATGAGAGTTCAGAGGGAGCAGGGAAAATCTTAGGTGGTTCCTGTTGGGAAGGGGAGTGGGTGGGTGTGCAGGATGGTATGTGAGCCCACCCCCTAGGCACATGCAGATAGTTGCCCACAAAGCCTGTCTTTCAGAGACACCAGGAGCCTTTGCTGGGTGCATTTCATCATTTTGTGAATGCATATTCACCTTTTCTTGCTTTAGATGAAGCTTCCTCCTTCATTTTCTCTTAACAAGAAATGAAAACAGTAACCAGAGAGTAAGGGGCTGAACAGGAGGGCATTTCCTCAGACCTGTAGACATCCACGTCACAGACATGTGGAGCATCCTCTCTGAGCCCCTGCCCTGCCTTCTACCACGAGGCACTTGCTGACTGGAAGGAGCTCAGAGTCTGTGTTCTATATCTGCCATTGAAACCCAGCTGTTGACCTGGGGAGGACACTTACCTCTTCACCTCTGTTCCTCTAATATGGGGGTAATCTTGTCTGTTCCTTTCGCATGGTATTTAGGGATCTGCTGGAATATGTAACAGTTCTATAAACTCAGATAAGAAGGGTCTGTGCTTTGTTTCATTTGCGGCTTTGGGCAGCTAGCATAGTGCTCTGCATATGATTTGAATCCAGCAGATATTAGTGTTAAGAGTGAGTGGATTTATAAGATAAACTGGGTGTGATATCCAAAGCAATATCCTCTTTCATCTATAATTTTTATAAGCTGTATAGTGAGATGAGGAGCAAAGGGAAAATAAGTCAAATTGGAATTGTGACCCAACTCAGTTTTAAAAATTCATTCAATAAGTCAACAGATTTTTATTGAGTAACTCGTAGTCACTGAGTTTTCTTCTAGGTGCTGGGATTATAGTGGACAAAACAGACCCAAATCTGTGACCTCATGAAGCCTCCATTATAATAGGGTAAGATACACAATAAACAAAATAAAATGGATAGTATATAGAGTAGAGAAGTAATAAAGTAGAGAAGGAGGCTAATGAAGTAGAGAAGAAAGATCAGCTGTTATAATTTGAACTGAAGGAGGGTACCACTGGGAAGGAAACTTTGGAGTTGACTTGAAGGACAGGAACAGGGAGGATTTGGTGACTCCTGGAGCAATAAGGATCTAGGATGATGGCCTTCCAGCCAAGAGGATATGGGCCTCTGGGGCAGAGGACATAGCATGCACAGGCCCTAAGGAGGGAACAGGCCTGGCATGTTTAAAAAGAGACTATGAGGTTGAAGTAGAGGGAGGGAACTTGAGAATAGCAGGACATACAGGCAGAGAGACAATGAGAAGGAGGAGGAAGAAAAGGATGGAGATAGTGGTAAGAGCTTACATTGAAGGCTGTGTTGCACTGTTATTTGACATCAAAGAAACCCCAAACTGCAGTTGAGGAAACTGGTTCTTGAAGAAGCATCAATTCCTAAGGGTCATACAACTACTCAGGAAGTCTTACAGCTGGGATTGGAACCCAAGGTCTTCTAATCCCAACACCCATGTTCTTAACCACTGTGCTTTATCACCTCTCCTCTGCAAGCAGATCATGCTTACACAAAAGTCTTAGAGACTTTTCCTTGTCCTTAGCCAGTTAACAGTGATGATACTACAATTTTAAAACATCTCCTGATACTATGCTAGCTTTCCTAAGAAAAACAAAATGTAAGGAGAAAATCTATACTAATGTTATTGAATAAACTTTGTCCTTCAATAATGAAAAATTTCAGTTCCTCAGATAGTCCTTGTATAAAGGAAGACTCATTAAGGAGAAGTCCATAGATAGTAGCTTTGGAAAAGAATAGTTTTTAGTTAATACCAACTGAACAATTGCCAAGAATATTTGCCAGCTACTATAGTATTCACTCAACACCAATATTTATTTATACATATTCCAGTTTTTCTCTGCTTCATGGAATAGTTTAAGGTGATATAAGTAATGTAATACCATCAGTGTATTCGTCAACTTTTTCACTGCTATGACTAAAAGACACAACCAAAATAACTGTAGAGGAGGAAAAGTTTATTTGGGGGTTCACAGTTTCAGAAGTCTCAGTCCATAGGCCGCTAACTCTATTCCTATCTTAGGGTTCAAGATGAGGCAGAACATCATGGCAGAAGAATGTGGTGGAGGGAAGCAGCTCACATGATGATCAGGAAGCAGAGAGAGACTCCACTCACCAGATATAAAATGTATGCCCCCAAATCCCCAATGCCCACCTCCTCCAGCCATACCCTATCCACCTTCAGTTACCACTCAGTCCCATCAGGTGATCAATTCATTGATTGGGTTAAGACTCATGGGTAAGGTAAACCTCACACATGAGCTTTGGGGGACACCTCACATCCAAACCATAACTATCAGTGATTAATAGAAATAGGGTCAAAATAATGGAGCCATAATTCGTTGATCTAGATGCCATCATTTTTTAGATAAAGAGAAAAGTACCAACAGAACTTCATTAAGGTCCATTTAGTGCTCACTGGAGGTCCATTTAGTGCTCACTGGGGGTACAAGAACAGCAGAACTGAGGAAACAGTCACCTCCCCTGAACACCAACATACCTTCAGCAGGTAGAGAAGGAAGGCTTCCTAATTATGTTACTGACCATAGGAAACACTTTGACGTTGACAGAGAATTTAGAGTTTATTTTCTCATGAGTTTCACTTGACCATTCTGAGAACTGGGGATGAATGAAAGCATGAATGTATGAATATGAATATGCTTGTCAATTAATGTAGAGGAATTTGGTGACTCCTCAGGTGGGTGTGATCTCAAAAGGCTTTTAAGTGCAAGACTGATTGTCATCAGGAACACAGAAGGAATCACAGAAAAGTTTGAGAAAAACAAACAAACAAACTGACCTGATCAGGGAGGAAGCCTAAATGAAACTGAACAGTTGATATTCCTGGGTTCAGGTGGGAGATGCTGGATGATTGGATTAAGAAATAGTGGTGGTGACAGGAAATGAAGTTGAGAGACAAGGATCTCCCCTGAATGCATTGTTTGTTCTAATGACAAGTGGAGGTTTTGCTTGATGAGTTTATTCATCTTTCTTGCCTCTCTGAGGTTCTTATGAGAAGCTGGGGGTTTGTTTGTTTGTTTGTTTGTTTGTTTGTTTTTTAAGCAATGGAATAACTGAGAATCATTTTCTTTCCCTTGGTAATTTTCTTCCCCTAGGGAAGGAAAATGATTTTGTCCATCGGTTGATATCTTGTGTTTGTTAGTGGTATCCAGTTTGTTCTGAAGATGCCATTCTTACCCAACTGTATGCTAGGGGTGGGTTTTAGTCCATCTTAAACAGCATGAGGGCCTTTCCAGAGCTAGCTGGATATTTGCCATGGGGCTTCTCTGAGGTTGCTCTGATTTAACCAAAACTCTCCCTGGTTTGGTCTGTTTAGTGGTTGATGGTCCTTGAAAACCCCAGAGGTTCTCTTTTCATTGGGTCTTCTTCCCTCCTACAACTTTGAACCTTAACCAGCATTTCCACTCACTTCTGGGTGTCTGATTTGCTGGGCTTGGGCAGTGATTTGTCCTTTCTTAGACATACCCAAATTTAATTCTGTGCTTTTAAGATACCACTCTAAGCCCCCAGGGTGAAGCAGAAACACCATCAAGTTTCCCTAGGTCATTTCTGCTCTTGCCATTCAACCCTGCTCTTGGTAGAAATAGACAGGGAAGAAGGCAGGAAGGGTTGTGATCTTAGTGTTGGAACTCTTGGAGCTATTTCTTGCACTTAAATGACTAAGACATTCCTATGGCAATGCAAGGGCCAATCTGGAGCTATGAGACACCCCCAGTGCAGAAGCACAGAACCAAGGCTTCGGTTGGGATGCTGTTTAACTTGGACAGAATGCACAGACTTATGGTACAGATAGAACTGCATATTCATCCAGGCCTCTCAGAGCCTCAAGTTCCTTCATCTGATATAAATGGGAACAATAATAATTCTACGAACTTTTGTGAGGACAATTTGTCATGGGTCTCTTGTCATGTCTCATATATACATGGCCTGGATATGGTCTGGGAATTGTGTTATTAGATAATTTTGTCATCATAGAGCATACTTAAATTATGACAGCTATAATGTCACTAGTAGAATCTCATAGGCCCACTGTCATCTATGTGATCCACCATTGACCACGACATGGCTATCCAGCACAGTTTTGTACAATTTATACACACTTCCAGCACTGTAGCTGGTAAGTTGTTTGGAACACAAAATAGAAGTTCCCTTTCATTCTTGTCCCTGCAGTTTGGTTGCTGAGATATGAAGAAATTAGGGAAGAAAATCAAGAGATGTTGTGACAACCTTTGAGACACAGGGCACACTGCCATCCAAAATTTGGTTCAGATATCAAGACCGCTGGCGGGACATACACACACCAAGACTGTATAAAAATATTTGGTACTTACATAATGAAGCTTTCTGAAAAAGGTGGGGCATCCTCCCAAGCTAGTCTGGAAATGACTTGAGAAGAGAGGGAAAGAAAGCTGGCTTGAGGTTCTTAAGGTGCTCGGAGGATGTAGCCAGATTAAGGACTCCCAAAGGTGGACAGGGGGTTTTCTTATTTGAATCTTCCACTGGTGCCAAGGAGGGCATCTTTTCTTACCAGCTAGCCCAGATGTGGGATGTGAGGGGAAGAGGAAGAGGTGAGGCTTAAAAGCTGTCACAAACATCAAAAACTTGAGCCAGACTTCTTATTAAAGAGGCATGATATTAGAATATAGTAGATGGAAATGAGATCAAGGGATGGTCGGAAAGAAGGAGGAACTTCATTCCTAACCCCAGAGAGAGGTTTAGCCTCCACTGGCCTTGGTGAATAGGTAATTATAATCTTGGAACAAATGGAATCTCCGGCTGCCAAGGTATAACAGCATGGCCTTCTTTTCAGCCACAAACACAGGACATCTGAAGGAGGTGCAATATATCAATGCTATATGGAATTATGTGAGTTGCTAGAGTTAGCAAATGAAAATACAAGATGCTCAGTTAAATGTGCATTTCAAATAAACAACAAATAATTTTTGTAAATATGTAAACGATCCTTGGTTTATCTGAAATTCAAATTTAGCAGTCCGTTTTATATTTTTTTGGTAATCCAAATTTATTTCTTTAATTGACACACAATATCTGTATGTATTTATGGGGTAAAATGTAATTCAATATATGTATTCAATATGTAATGATCAAATTGATGTAATTACCTTTCAATTCCTCCAACAGTTAACATTTCTGTGTTTGGAACCTTCAAACTCTTCTGGTTATTTGGAAATATATAACAAATTGTTGTAGACTATAGTTACCCTTCTGCGAAAAACTAAAATAATTATTTTAGAAAACAGATAATTTCTCCTGTGTTGTAGTATTGCTATCTAACCTCTTCCCATCCACTTCCCCTCTACTGTTTCCTGGCCTCTAGTGGCTACTATTCAACTCTCCGCTTCTTTGAGAGACTATTTTGGCTTCTAAAAAATTAGGGGGAACATGCAGTATTTATCTTTCTGTGTCTGGATTATTTCACTTAACATTTTGTCCTCTAGTTTAATCATGCTGCTGCAAATGATAGGATTTCATTTTTGGGGGGCTGAATAATATTCTGTTGTTAAATTTTCTTTATCCATTTATCTGTCACTGGACACCTTGGTTGAATCTACATCTTGGCTATTGTGAACAGTGCTACAATAAATGTGGGAGTACAGACATATTTTTGATATAATGACTCATTTCCTTTGGATATACAGCTAGTGGTGAGATTTTTGGAACATCTGGTAGTTCTATTTTTAGTTTTTTTAAGGAACCTCCATATTGTTTCCCATAATGGCAGTACTAATTTATATTCCGACCAACAGCATATGAGAGTTCTCCTTTCTCTACCTCCTTGCCAGTGTTTTTTTTTTTTTTTTTTTTTTTGTCTTTTTGATAATAGCTATTGTGACTGGGGTAAGTCTGTAGTTTTTATTTGCATTTCCCTGATGACCAGTGCTATTGATCACTTTTTGGATTCTTGTTTCCCATTTATACGTCATCTTCTGAAAAATATCTACTCAGATCACTTGGGCATTCTGTATTTTATCTAGAAACTCTCATGAGCATCTAAGAACCCTGGGAAGGCAGGGAGATGATAGTGGGACATTTTCCTTTAGGTGGCATGAGCATCTTTCTGCCACCCTTTCAGAAACCACTGGCTAGCACCTATCTTTCTACCAAGGATGCTGTTGGGTGTTACCTTTGTTATGGTTTAGATGGGATGTGTTCCCCAAAAGCTCATGTATTAGACAATGCAAGAACTTTCAGAGGTAAAATGATTGGGTTATGAGAATTTTAACCTAATCAGTGCATTCATCCACTGGTATGGATTAACTGGGTAGTAACTACAGGTGGGTAGGTGTGACTGGAGGAGGTAGGTCTCTGGGAACATGCCTTTGGGGTGTATATATTTTGTCCCTGGTGAGAAGAGCTCTCTGTTTCCTGATTGTCATGTCCTGAGCTGCTTTCCTCCTCCACATCCTTCCGCCATGTTGTTCTGCCTCACCTCAGGCCCAGAGCAATGGAGTTGACTGTGTATGGACTGAGACCTCTGAAACCATGAGCTCCAAATAAACTTTTCCTCCTCTAAATTTATTCTTGTCAGGTCTTTTGAAAACAGTGACTAAAACAAACTTCTATATGGGACTTGGTAAAGCAGTAGGCGCAAAGCGTCCTTTAATAAATGTTCTTATTTAACTGATGAGCTTAGCTAAAAGGCTGGCTGGTTATAACCTCCCATTGTTTTTTTTTTTTTTTCTCTCTCTCTTTCAAGTTTAATGGGTGGCTGCCTGTGTTGGCAACCTGCAGAAATGACTAATTGATTTTGTTTATTGCTTCAATTTTATTTTCATCACTCCTCATCACTCCCTACCCTGGCTTAAATTCATCATTTCATCCTTTTTTCCACCCTAACATCCATCTTCCCATGTTCCCATCCTTCCTGCCTTTCCTCTTGTTCTTCCTTTAACATATTTTTTGGGGTGCTTCCTAATTTCTAGTTTGTCACAGTTGTTTCACCTCTTCTTTGACCCTCAGCATTATCCTAGCTGCCTTGGGCCTGTGTATAGAGCAAACTCAAAATCAAATAATCTAGTCAATGTAGATTCTACTTAGGGAACATCATAGCAAGGACACAGCTTTCTGTATTGAGATTCAGAATGAGGTTAGAAAACAATGTATTTTTCTCTTCTCATTTGTTGAATGGAAGTAGAAGAAATATGATGTTCTATCTGAAAAGTGTTGGTTTCTAAAGCAGGAGTTCCTTGATTGCGTGGTTTGGTTCCTCCTGAGAATGTATTTCTTATAGCCAGAGCTGTGCTCAGTAAGGGTCAGTGATATGCTTTTTTCCAAAAAAGCAAAAAGCCCACTCTTGGGGTGCTACAGCAGAAAATGCTTGTCAGTGACAACAAATTGTTCCTTTGCCAATGAAAACAGATACTTATTAAACACATATTATCTGTAGGCATGACAGTAGGTGCCAGAGATACAATAGGAAGCAAGACAATCCTTCCTCGTAATTGAGTTTAGCATCTGACAAGAGATGTCAGTCTTCAGCAAATTGTGCAAATAATTAATACCAGTTGTAGGATGTGCTAAGAAGGAAAAGTAGAAGATGTGATTGGAACATGTAATAGAAGGCACAGTGTAGTCCTGGAGGTCAGCGGTCTTTGGGGGAGAGGATGTTTCAGTGGAGATCTGAGAGGTGAATACATATGAATTAGACCAATGAGACAAGAATATCAGGTACAGAGAGTATGGCCACAGTTTTCAGGAAGGATCTGAAGGAGCAAGGATGGAGGAGGCAGGGAGACCAGCTGGAGGCAGTGATCCAAGAAACTCCTCCCTCCCCCTAGGGCACCACTGACATCTGGGAACCAAAGATATTCAACACAGCTCCCTACTCCAGCAGCGAAGGGTCACATGGTTGCCGTGACAGCCAGGTGGCACTCACACAGGACTCAAAGGTCAAAGTGCAGGGCCTCCATAATCCCAAGAGGGGAAACAGTGCCTTGCTCTCTATCAGCTGCTTCTCTGATAGTGTGCTTCATTTTGGATTGAAATAATGGCCACCTCGTGAGGAGAACTCTCAGCCAGAGTCTGGCGGGGTCCCTCTTGGGATATAAACCCATCAAAGTCTTTCACATGTGGCTAATGATCCAAGGAGGGGAGTCAGGCTGGAAGGTAACAGTGGTTCTCTTTCCTTCTTTCTCTCATGTCATTTTTTTTGTTCTTTTAATTCTCTGTAGAAGCAAAGCAAGTGGAGAATGTCTCCAACTCTGGAGGCTCATCTCTGTAAACAACCAATTCACACTAAACCCTTCCCTCCTTCATGGTGGATGGCCGATATTTATTGGACAGCTGCTAGATGCCAGGCCTGAGGCCAAGTTTTTTCCCATTTGTTGGGGAAACTGAATTTTCCTCCTTCTCCTTCAGTCCTGTAAACAGCCCTATAAAAGAGATAGTTTTGTGCCTATTTTACTGTTGAAGAAATGAGACTGAGAAATGTCAAAGGACTTGTCCAGGGTCACATAACAGTGCCATCATAAAGACTTCAGTATAGTCTTCCTGCTGCCAAGGCCAGTTCTATTCCCACACACCCTGCGGGAGGAAACTGAAGGAGTGACTTCATAGTTTCTCATTGCTGTTCAGTTAACAACCTTCTCATTGGTCAGCCATGCTGGCCAGGATTGGTAGTGATCATCGGTACCCTCCAACAGAACAGCCATTCAAATACCAAAATGACCCAGCCAGAGACATGGGAAGGGGAAAAGTGGGGAAGGTCATTCAGGTCTCCCTTCCCTGCCACCATAAGCTGCACGAATCTGGCATGACTCTATCCCCTCATTCCTGGAGTAAAACCGAGGTATTATATCACTCACACCAATTCTATGAAAAAAAATTTAAAGAAAAAACATTGATGAAAATGCTCTGAATTGCATCCATAATCCTAGATTCCTGTCATTTCCCTACCCCATGTAGGATATTACTTTTTATAGAAATATTCCTTCTAAGGCAGGAAGCAGTAGATGTTAAACACATGTCTACTGAATAAATAAAAAATTATGACCTATTATTAGACTTTATGGAGGGGCTTGGATCCACTTACTAAATGCATCTGTGGCCCCAGGAGGATATCTAAAAATGGGGACTTGGGGTCTTCTTGTCCTCCTGGAGCTGGTTGAGTGAGGCCTGGGCAGCTGTGGTTGATTTGCTTGCCCCCCCATTCCAGGAGGGCTCCCTGTTCTGTGCTATGGTTTTCTCAGAATGGTAAGTAATATATCTGTGTCTTAAATAAGAATATTTGGTACCGTTTGTTAAGTAGACATTTATGGCAATTGGAATTCCATGGCAGCCCTGAGGAAGTGTGGAGGCCCAGGGCTCCCTCCTCCTCTCCCTGCTGCAGCCCAGCCCTGCTCCAGCGTCCTCTCCCTGAGGTGGCTCAAACCGGCAGCTCTGCTGCAGCAGTCTGATGGCCAGGCAGTCTGATGGCCAGGCAGTCTGATGGTGGAGGGGCATGTGGACTTTGAAGCTCTTGACTGCAGACACCCTCACAGTGACTTTGGGACAGCTTTGTAGTTTTCATGGGCCTGGGGATAACCATTCACATGACCTGTGTCCACTCCCACGTCTGCACTTCAAGCTTGCAGTGTGAATATGCTTCCATTGCTGGTGGTCTAGGAGTGGGTAGGGACAGAGAGCCATCAGCTGGACTTGAAGGTTCAGGAAACAAAGATGCCATCAAGGTCAGAAGTTGAAGATCCAGCAGGAAAGGACTTCCAGTGCTGTTTAGGTAAATTATCTCTTTAGGCTGAAACGAGGGCAATCACATGGTTACCACAGTGTACTGCTGAGTGAGTAGTGTGAGTGTGCCTTTGACACAGGAATAGTAAATGCCAACTTCACACCTGAGTCCCAGTGACTCAGTAGGATAGGAGTGGGAGGAAATTCCAACTTCAATCCCAATTTTAGCTCAGTTCTAATCCTAGTTAGAATATAAAGTCTCCAGAGGAAAACAACTTATTGGAAAACTTACAAGCAAGGGTCTAGAACACTTGTCACTGACATCAGGAACCTCTTTACAATAAATTCTACCTAATGAATCTGGGAATCATGATGAAAGGAAATGCCAAGGCAATAAAAGAAAAATGGAATCCACCTAAACATCTATAAAGGGAGGTGAGTTAAATATAATGGATATAATGAAATATAAAAGGCTGTAGGCTCACATTATTAACCATTGTATCTGTTACCTAATTCAATGCCTGACAGTGTCAGGGCTCAAAACTGTGGTATTAATTCAATAAATCAAAATTCAGCAGTTTAAAAATATGAGATACATCCTTATGTATAACATGGAGAAATGTTTAATACAGATTAAAGAACTGTACAGAGTGATCCCATTTATGATTAGAGTATACGGATTTCAAATACATGCATTTAAATGTCTAAGAGATCATATGAATAACACTGTTAATAGTGGGTATTTTCTTTTTTTTTATTTACTTATTGATTCATTGAACACAAATGGAGTACAGCTATTGTTTCACTGGTTGTACACAAAGTAGAGTCACACCATCTGTGCGTTCATGCATGTACAAAGGGCAATGGTATCTGTCACACATTCTGTTATTATTTTTACCCCCCACCCCGCCCCTA
>JAJEJO010000697.1:182572-200369 GCA_020662805.1 Glaucomys volans | reverse complement strand
TTCTTAATAAAAGACATTCTAATTGGGGTAAGATGAAATCTTAAGGTGGTTTTGATTTGCATTTCTCTTATAATGAGGGATGTTGAACATTTTTCATAAATCTGTTGATTGCTTATAGATCTTCCTCTGTAAAGTGTCTGCTCATTTCCTTGGCAATGGTGGGTATTTTCTATGGAGTGCTGTTGGATAAGAATGAGGGTGTTCACTTTCCCATTTTCATTCCCCTTTGTTAAGAATATATATTTTTTTACAATATAGTAGTCCCTGCTTATCTGTGGTTTAACTTTCTGCAGTTTCAGTTGCCCATGATTAACTGTGTCCAAAAATATTATATGGAAAATTCTAGAAGCTAACAGTTCATAAGCATAAATAAATTTTATTACAGTTTATTATTATAATTGTACTGTTTTGTTATAATTATTATTGTTAGTCTTATACTAATTTGTAAATTAAACTTTATCATATATGTATATGTATATATATATGTATATATACACACACATATATGTACATACATATATATGTACATATGATAAAAGCAGAGCATACATGGGGTTCAGTACTATCTGCAATTTCAGGCATCCACTGGGGATCTTGGAGCATGAACCTATAGCTAATGGGGGACTACTGTAATGATGTATCCCTTTGGTAATTAGTCAAACCAAGTAACATTTCTATGTTTTGGTATAGGGAGAGAGTTGTTGTTAGATAATATGCTGTTCAGATTCTTACCAGAAATACATGTCTTATTTGCAGTGACATGGAAACCAGAATTTGAAAAGAGCTCAAGACCAGAACTTCTCTAGTCTAAAATGTATACTGGTAGAAGAAATTTTTCAGATATTTCAGAAACTGCAACCTCTGCTCACCCTGAGAAGACCATATGACTTCCTGGGCTTTATTTCATACCCAGAAGGCAAAGGGAAGAATAATTTGTTTCTAGTGAGCCTCTTGCTTGGAAGATATTTTTATACCAATTCATTTCTCATTCCAAAAGCCAATGTCTCTCTGCAGGGGAGGCGAGTGCAGGCGTGCGACCCCTCCCAGAGGAGACGTGAGTCCCTCCTCATGGGGAAGAAGGCCTCCCTGCCAGCAGCAAATTGAACTGCATTTTGTGTGATTTCAGCAAGGCCATTTGGCCATCCAGATGGGCAGTGGGTCTCATTTCCTTACCTTAGCTCGTCTCACCAGAGACCAGAGGAAAAAAATATTCCTCGGTTAGGATAAAGACAGGATCTTTCTATGACTCTGGTTCTCCTGCTAGTATTTTAATGTTTCCTTTGATGTACTGCTGTATTTTCCTAATTTGCCAGTTGTATGTAAATATGTCAGTTTGTATGAATGGTCTCCTTTCAAATTCCCACGAGTTCCATTGGAGGGAGATTCTGAAGCCATGAGCTCCCTGGGTTTTTATTTAGTCATGCTTTCTTTCCGCCTTAGTGAGAATCAAAGACAACTGACCTAGAAATGAATCTGTGGCTTTTAGCCACCAGTAAAATTCAGGTGGCTAAAACACCTGATGCATAAGTCATGGTGAATGAACACTTATCTCACTTTATCTGTAACTTTTATAATTTCCTTCCTTATATTTGAGGAAACTTTTTCTAGCTATGTTTTCATAATTTAGACATCCCATTGGTTGAAAAGTGAAAGCAACTTTTAGCAGACAAGTTTGCATCGCCCCAGATGGGGTGAACATTTTAATTAACCTGCTGTCTTTCTGGGACTGCTTTGGGCTCTGTGCTCCTCGTTGCAGCCAAACTTGACTTTAGTCGCCAGCACCTTGTAAATCCCATTTTAGGAGACCTGGGACTTTTTCTCTGAAGTTAACCAGGCTGTCCAGGGTAAGTTATGGACTTTCCCCTGGAAAATCTTATTCTGGGCTCTAAGGAATTAAGGCACAAAGTTTTTAGAACCATATGGGGAATTGCAGAAATGCAATGCTGCAGATCTTTCCCTCACACTACAAAAATAAAGAAGGGAGCGTACTCATTCCAAAAGATTGTCTCTGTCCGCCATTTCCTTTCCTGGTGGCTCCATTTTTATTTGCTATTCCTTTATTACTCTTTTTAAATAGAAAGTTGACTTTGCATTTTAGATTCCTGGTTTTGGTTCTTGGTGGTGGTTTGGTGTCTTCTTTTCTCCTATATTTTTCCCTTTTCATTTGTGGTCAATATTTATCCCAGATTTATTTTTTGAACCCTGGGAGACTGGATGTGGCTGAGAATAAGTTGGGAAGTTCCACATTTCCCTTCTTAGAGTAAATTACTGAAAAATAGGATGCTGGTGTTTAGTGGAATAGGTGTGCTTTCACTTCAGAAAATGTAGGACTGAAGCAAAGGCCCTTGAGAGGTAAAGGACGGAGCATCCAGGAGGCCAGGGTACCTGGAACTGAGGGTTCCAAGGGGGAAGTCATAGATGGCCAGATTCACAGTTAGCATTGTGGGCCAATAGAGGGAGTCCGAACTTAAGTGTGCTGGAAAGCCCTTCAGAGCGTTAAGTAGGGGAGTGACATAGTCTGACTTGTGTTTTAAAAGGTCACTCTGGACTGAATGGAAAACAGATTGGGGTCAGAGGTGGGGAGAGGGAGGACAAGAGTGAAAAGCGAGACTCCAGTGTCGTAGAAAACCAGGAAGAAACTGATGGTGGTTTGAACTAAGCTAGTGGCCATAGAGATGATGAGTGGTGAATTGATTTGAAAGAGGCCCACCTCTTAACCTCACCACCTCAATGCTGCCCCACTGGAGACCAAGCTTTGAGCACATGACTCTGGGAAACAAACCATATCCAAACATAGCTGTCATCAGGGAAAAGATTTTATTTTCATTAACCACAGAGTAACTGGAGCTTTTCATATATGGTTATCTCATTGAATTTTCACCTTAAATCAATAAAGTATGAATTCAGGATGTTGAATTCATTTCACAGGTGAAAAAGCTGAGGTACAAGAAATTAAGTGACTTAACAGCTAATAAGCTTTTTATTCCATGTCCTGAGCTTTTCTCCAGTATGTTCTTCTGGCACAAAATAAATATTTTAATGACTGAATGGAGTAAAAGGATTTGACCCGAGGTACAACTTTTGTCTCCATACTGTTTTTTTCTTGATTTCTAATTCATGTCCCTTTCCCCCTTGGTATTCTCTGTACCACCCCTGGCCAGCTTCAACTCACACAGGCAGAAATTCCTGCTTCCAAAAGAAGAAGGTATTGTCAGTGCTCCTCTTTTCTTCCTCCCCATCCACCAAATGAAACTCTACCATGCATCCCTGGAGATTTTGTTGTGTGGTCTAACCAAGTCCAGATGGCTCTCTCAAGTTCAGTCGCCATACTTGGTGGAGTATCTGTAGTCATCTACTAAAACAGATTCTGGACTAAATTGCAAACACCCGCTTCCCAAATAACTTATTCTCTGCTCTTCTGCCTTGTTTGTGTTATGGCCTTTCTGTGCTAATGATTTTGTAAATGTGGTTTAATTACTGTTTACTGAAAAATAGCTGCACACAGATCATTCTCGGTGGGAGACTTAGCCAAAATGCTGAGGCAATTTGCTTCTAGTGCAAAACAGCTAATAAATGAGAAGCACTTTTTGAATGTTTGGAAAGGAACTTAAGTTCAGTTTTGAAGAAATAGTGCTTTGTATTTTCAGGAAAACAAATTATTCTTGAAAGGAATGATTTAAATATCAACATGGTGATTTTTCCCTCCAAAGCTGGGCATACGGTGATTTGCACATATAATAATGGTGATTTGATTGAGCATTGCACCAAAGAGCTATATTCTAACATTCTCCCCAAAAGGAAAACTTGAAATGACTTGTAAATTCCATTAAATATTTTGGAGTTCTGTAAACCCATGTATTATGGATTACCTTATGTTTCTGAATTCTGACCTCAAGCAAATTGCCAACTTAGCAACTAAATGGCAGTTTTAAATTTTTACTACAAACCAGCCTAACTTTGGTGTTTTTTTTTTTTTAACCTCTAGAATGAAAAGGACACAAGAGGGAAGTGAAAGTTATTAGAATGTTCAATTAATGTATTCTATTTGTGCTCATTTTGGAGTTATAGTTTATTTTGCTCTTGTGTAGAGTTTGCTCGATTCCACATACAGAAGGGCCTCCCAAACAAATACCTTCCTCTAGTTGTGGACCATGCTACTGGAAGGGCTGTCCAATCTCCCTGCCCTTGGGAGGATGCCTGCATAGGAGCAAAACCTTACCCAAGTTTCACCTCCAGTGCAGAACTTAGAAAATAAAATCGACTTTTTTAGAATCTATGTATGAGTGAGACCATGAAAATTAAAGTTAGCAGGAAGAAGGTCTGGCGTTCTATTGCACAATAAAGTGACTATAGATAGTAAGGTGCATGGTATATTTTTAAAGAGTTGAAAAAGGAATTTGAATGATCTCACCACACAGAAATGATAATTGTTTGAGGTGATGCATATGCTGATTACCCTGATTTGATCATCACATAATAGATACATATATCTAAACAGCACATTGTATCCCATGAAGATGCACAACTATTATGTGTCAATTACAAATTTAAAAAACAAACAAACAATGACCTTGGCAATTCTTAAGGGTTCCTCCTTGTTTCCTGGTCTGTAGATATTACAAAAGAAGCCTGAACTGTGTGATGTGCACAAACTGTCCTATAGGAGTTTCCTTATAGGGAGGCACCCAGACAGACAGTTCAATATCAGAGATCCCAAGACCAAGTCTTAACTACACATAGCTTTTAGTGTGGCAAATAATATTCTGAAAGCCAGACTCTCCTCCTTTTGGCAAAAGCCTCCTCTTCCAGAAAGACTATTCCATGTTTCCACATTGTTCTGTGTTTTTCAGTCATTTCTTCCTTCGTTAGTTCACCAGATGCCCTGTGTAGTGGGCCCTGAAGAGATGAAGCAACCTCCACGGAGAATGCCCTCAGGGGCAGATAGATGGATACAAAGGAATAAATAGCATGGTGTGGAGAATCGGCTGGCAGGATGAAAATGGGGCTGTGCTTTCTTTTAGATATTCTGTATTGTTCCAAGCCTACTTTCAGGATTTTCTAATAGAAGAAAAGTGCCAAGCACAAATGCAGAGACCCTTTATGAGAAGGGTCTGGTCTTGAACTTGCCTCAATCTTAAGACCCCAGAACTAGACACCAAGTCAGATATCACCTCTGCCAAGAAAGCTTCCCTGCAGCACACTGCCCTTGACCTTGGTCATCCCTCCCAGGTGTTCCCCCTCACTCACTGTCTATTCCTCTGTTTCCACATGTGGCCTGTTTGTCATATTGTCCCCTCACTGCCACCACCAGCCCTGTAGGCACAGCTGGGGGCTCTTATGGAGAAAGCCACATCTTACTCTTTGCATACTCAGCACCAGAAGCATGCCAGGGAACTACAAATGGCGATGTGAAAGGAAGATGGTATTTACAGATGTTTCCCTCCTCTGGGAAGTTAAAAGATAGGAGAAGTGTGTGCATTCTTATTTTTAAAAAATAAAAACATATTCAAACATACAGATGATCCTCAACTTATAATAGCATTATATCCTAGTAAACTCATGTAAATTGAAAACATTATAAGTCAAATCCCCACCAGTGATTGTGTGGCCAACAGAGCGGTTATAGCCACTGCCTGGAAGCAAGAAATAGTATGGAGCCAACTATCCCTAGATCAGGAAAGATGGAAATTAAAATTTAAAGTACAGTCTCTATTATACTGAATTTTTTTGCTTTCCCACCATTATAAAGTCAAACAAGAGTTAAGTTCAGGACTGTCTGTATATTAATAGCACATTTAAATAAGGATGCACACCAGAAGTCTGAAAGGATGCATACAAATATGCTAGTAGTGTTCTCTCTAAGGGTTAGGGCTTGAAAGGATGCCAACTTTTTTCTTTATACAGCACTTACTATTTTACTATGGATATATGCTACTGTTGTGATAAGAAAATACAAAGTCATTTGTATTTTAAAAAGGAACCTTGAACCTATTTTGTAAACCATAGTCATAGGACATACGCAACTTTACAAGCATCATCTTTACCATCTAGACCCAACATGGTCAGTGATTTACTCTGTACTTTAATACCTGAACTATCTTGGTAGCCTTTCCTTGTATTCGGGGTGCTTCTATTTTCTTTGCTTGTGTCCAAGTTTTAATGTCCTGGAGGTACCCAAACCACACTTTCTTTGGAAATACTCTAGCAATAAAACAGGTGTTAAATTCTCTTTTAGTGTCTTCCTTCCTCTTCCTCTCTTTTACTTCTCCCTACTAGTACTTGAATTGGGTATTAGTCTTCATAAAGCCTGGTTCAACCTCTTGGAAATGGATAAGCTGAAACTAAGTAACCAATTAATCCTGTGTCTCTATCTATCTATCTATCTATCTATCTATCTATCATCATCATCTTCATCATCTTCATCATCATCATCTGTCATCTTTGGCTCTCAGGTTAGCTCTGTATAAAAGAAATGCCAGTTTTCTGGTCGGTGATATTTCTGCCCTGCATCTTCAGCTAAACCGTCTTTCCATTATTCTGTGTGACTGATTGCAAAACCTAGACAATGTTATTGGACTTGTGTAGGGTTTGTTTCTTTTTTCCAAGGAACAATCACAAAAGATCTAATACACCCCTGAAGAACAGCTCTGAAAATTGCGTGTGTTTTCTTTTCTATCTGCAGCTTGAGTTCTTGCCGCCAGCATGGGGAAACAGAACAGCAAGCTGCGCCCCGAGGTCATGCAGGACTTGCTGGAGAGCACAGACTTTACGGAACACGAGATCCAGGAATGGTACAAAGGCTTCTTGAGAGACTGCCCCAGTGGACATTTGTCAATGGAAGAATTTAAGAAAATATACGGGAACTTTTTCCCTTATGGGGATGCTTCCAAATTTGCAGAGCACGTCTTCCGTACCTTCGATGCAAATGGAGATGGGACAATAGACTTTAGAGAATTCATCATAGCTCTGAGTGTAACGTCGAGGGGGAAGCTGGAGCAGAAGCTGAAATGGGCTTTCAGCATGTACGACCTGGATGGAAACGGCTACATCAGCAAGGCAGAGATGCTGGAGATTGTGCAGGTATGTAACCCTTTAAGAGAAAAGTGTGTGTCACAAGTAAGAATTAGAAAGTGCACAGAGCAGAGGTTGCAAGCTGGTGGATCACCAGGGCATTTTATTCCATTCATTCAATATTTATAAAAAGTTTGAACCTGCATTGTAGTACAGGGAGATTGCACATAAAAATCCACATTGGGTGGCATTTCTTGAAAACTTAGGAATTCTGGCAACTCTGAACCCACATTCCTGCCTGTCATGTCACCTGTTGCTTTAGGGTAATCCCTGCACTGAAGATGGACATGTGCTCTTGAGTCGGTCATATATGCCCTTTGCGGTGACCTTCCTGGACCTGGAGCCCTGGAGTTAAGGTCCACATCCTTTGGAGTGGTATAAAGTATAAAGATTCAACTCTGACCTGGGCTCCAATCCTGCATCTTTTGTCACTACCTCTGTGACTTTGACCAAGTTAGTTCACATAAGCAGTGTTCTCATCTGTGAAATAGAAGTACTGTGGTACCCACCCATGATGGGAGGTTATTTTAAGATTAGATGTGACTCCGTGTTAAATGCCTAGCACAGTGCCAGCCATACAAATAAGCTCATTATCATCATCATCAATTTAAAAATTTATTCGACTCTCAAAAAAGAGCAAAATCTAGAACTGCAGATTCATTCCATCAAAGATACTATAGTATCGAGGTCTTCATCACTTTAATAAGAGATACTCCATTTGCTTTCTCCAAGTTACTCACCCAGAGAAAGCTACTGAAACAAAACTGGAGAAGGGGTCCTAGTGTTGGCTACATTTTCCTTAGGGGACCCAAGCACACTTTGGGAAGGTGGGAAAGCAGGGTAAGGGGCTATGGTCATGGTAAGGACAGTTTGCCCAAAAGTGGGACCCAGAGACAAGACACAGGACTCAGGAAAGGGCTAGAAGGGCCTCAGCTGCAGGCAATAGGAAGGACTAGGTGGGTGGGCACACAGTGAGGGCTGGGGTAGCTCAGGATCTTGGCAGTAAATGGGGCACATAGGGAAGCAACTGAAGGCAGACAGCAGGTCCAAGAGAGTGGGCATTTGGCTTCCTGGGGGGCTCAGTGCAGTGGCCACACTCATCCCAGGGCATCTGGGTACGCGTTCGGCCAAGGTAGAGCTGCAGCCTCTGGGAGAATGGTGGAGTGCTGGGTGGGTGGGGGGATGTACCACAAGGAAATAAAAGGAACACAGCTACTGGAGAGGATGAGGGTGGAGGCAGGGTTTTGTCTATAAAGAACCTCCGGGAACCTGGTTATGGAAATTGGGGACAGAGCCAAGAAAGATCTAAAACACTGACCCAGGATGGAGCCTTGACACTGAGGCCTGAGGCCTCCTCCCAGGCGAATGGTACTGAACCCACATGGACTTTTAAAGGACCCATTGGAGGAATGCAGGAGCAGGGATCTCAAAGACACCCCCTCCCCAGGCACACTCATCCGGGAACTCTCCAGGATGTGACAGCTACCTATGTGACTGGGCAACTGGTAACTTTTCTCACACCCATAGCACCTGAAAAAATTGGGTTAAATTAATCCCTCAGAGATATGAATCTTAAGCAAAAATAAAGGCGATCTCCCCTCCCCTGAGTTTAAGTGTATAAAAAGTATAACATCTATAAAAATAGTAGCAGTATAGAAAAATATAGAAGATAAAGAGAAAATTACTCATAATCCCACCCTATCAACAAAGAGAATCAGTGCTGATAATATGTTAAATATATCTTTCCTGGTCCTATTTCCATGCATTTAAAAAATATCCAACTGATTTAATAATTTATAGAAGTTTTCTGTCTTGCCATTTTTACTTAAATAGTAACACAAGTATTTCTCATGAGTAAAACATTTAATAAAGACAATTCAATGGCTGTATAATAATCCTACCATATATTATAATTTACTTCATTTTACCCTATTGTTGGATATTTGGTTTATTTCCAACTTTCATTGTTGGACATATTATAACTTTTAAAAATAAAATAACAAGTCAATAATCCTTCTGTTTAAAGTTTTTTTTATATATATATTTTAGGATTATTCCCTAAGAATGGATTCCCAGAAGTATAATACTAGGTCAAAGGGAATGATCATTTCCAAGTTTCTTGATATACTCTGCAGATTTGCTTTCCCAAATGTACCCCCAAGCATGTGAAAGATGTTTCCATATTATTCTACTTTTCTGATTTTTCTTAATCTTTGATAATTAAGCAAAATTCATTGTATTAGTCAGTTTTCCATTACTATAACAAATACCTGAGATAATCAACTTATAAAGAAAAAATGTTTATTTGGGCTTATAGTTGGAGGTTTCAATCCATGATTGGTTAGCCCCATTACTTTGGGGCCTGTGGCGAGGCAGCAACTCATGGAGAGCATATATAGCTAAGCAAAACTGCACACCTCATGGCTAGGAAGCACGAGAGAGACTGAGAGACAGACTGGGGTCCCACAATCCCCTTAAAAGTCATGCCCACAATGACCAGAAGACCTACCAGGCCTCACCTCTTGAAGTTTCCTCCACCTCCCAGTAGTGCTATAGGCCAGGCATCAAGTCTTTAACCCATGGACCTTTGGGGAACACTTTAGATCCGAACTATATCATTTATTTTCATTATAACTGGCCTTATTTTCTCTCTCTCTCTCTTTCTCTCCATCCAGAAGTGCTGGTCTCTGCTCCTGTAGAGAGAAAAAACATGGGTATATTTTTCTTTAGGAGAGAATTGCTTCCTGACTAGAATCTGAAAAATAAATTCCCATCCGCCACAATGTGATCTCCTAGTTAACATTTTCACCCACCTGTCCTGGTTGATTTCATGGCCAGTATTGAACAGGTAGGGGCAGTGAGGAGCCTTCAGACCATGTGGGCTTGTGGAGGTCAAGAACCACTCACGCATTCATTTCATACCTAATCATTCATTTTGCACCTACGAAGCACCTGGCAGTGGGAATAAACCCTGTAGGGGAACAGACACCATCCCTGTGCTGTGGAATCCAGGTTGCAAGACAGAATGGGAAATGTCAGAGACCGTTCAGAAGGCACTGCAGACACTCAGCCAGCCCCCGGCAACCTATTCCACCACAGTTCAGTACAGACCATCAAAAGTGATCATGGAAATGAAGGTGCACTCAGCCTGACGGACTTGTCACTGTAGAGTTCCAACACGCACTCACAGGCCCACAGCAAGTTTCCAGGTCTTAGCGGTAAGGACACACATTCCTTAAGAAACACCTGGGTACTGGGTTCTCAAGACGCCTGCCATGGAAGGCTCACATTTCCCGTCTCCCTGCGCCACACCCTGATGATTAATATTCATGACTGCAGGAACTATTGCAGCACCCTGAAGTGACTTCCACATCATCAAAGAGATTAAATTAAATTTCAAACCATTTTCATATCAAGAGTTATGTTATTTTGTTCTGCTACTTTGCAAACTGACAATTCTTATATTCTGTCACATTCTTATGCTAATCTCCTGTTTTCAATTATTCTGGGTGAATTGGAATTTACTGTAGGATCTTACTGAGCTTCTCATTCTATTTTTTCTTTCTTTCTTTCTTTCTTTTTTAATCTTTTTTCCCCATTCCGTCTAAGAACCCATACTCTGGAGTTGTCACTTTGTGCCTTTGTGGGATCCTCTTTTCTTTGTTCTGTCTGGTCTGCACCACTTACATTCATTGGGTTCGGAGAAGCAATTGAGTGTTAAGTTTCTGCTTTGTTCTTGGGTAAAAGTTCTGTTTCATGCCGTAGAAAGTGATGATGTGGAGCTAGCTGTGGTCCAGGAAAACCATCCAGAAGTCAAGATTCTATTTGTTAACCTAACTTTTGTAGTTAAATGACAAGTGTAGATACATCAATTCTTGACTGCATCTCCATCTCTCCAAGACTTAAAAATTTAAGCAACTTAATGAAAATTAATGATTTTTTTTTACACTGAGGATTGGACCCCAGGAGCGCTTTTACCACTCAGTCACACCTCATTATTATTATTATTGTTATTATTATTATTTTAAATTTTGAGTTAAGATCTCACTAAGTTGTTAAGGCTGGTCTTGACCTTGTGATCCTCCTGAATCAGCCTCTCCAGTCTCTGGAATTATAGGCATGCACGACTGTACCCTGCGAAAATTGATGGTTAATGATTAATTAATGATTTATAGTCATTTACCTACCAAGACTAATAACTGGTCAGGGTGCTGGTAGGAATGAAAAGAAGCTTAATTAGGGTAGACACAGATTGGGGTGTTTATCTTAGATGTCATTTCTTATAGTTTAGTTTTGGTATCCACAGAATATTATTTGTGGTAACAAGATGGAGTTCTTTTATATTTCCTATTTTGATAGAAAAGACTCCAAAATTTATGAGACTACTATAGAGTCTGTGTAGTACTGAAATGCATGGTATTAGTTTCCTATGGCTGCTGTAACAAAATACCACAAGCCTAGTAGCTTAAGACAACTGGAATTTATGATCTTACAGTTCTGTAAGTCACAAATCTAAAATCAGCTTCACTGGACTACAGTTACTACAATTAAGGTGTATTAGGGCTTTGTTCCTTCTGCAGGCTTTGGGAAAAATCCTTTTCCTTGATTTTTCCAGCTTCTATAAGCTGCCTACATTCCTTGGTATGTACCCCTCTTTATCTACTTTCTAAGTCAGCAACATCAGATTGAGTCCCTCTCATGCCATCATTCTCTCTGGGTATCTTGTTCTTTTTCTTCTACTGGAACCATCTAGAAGAATCTTCCCATCTCAATATTCTTAACTAAATCACATCTGCAAACCATCTTTTACTGTGTAAGGTAACATATTCACAGGTTTCAAGGATTAGGGCGTGGATATCTTCGGGTATCATTACATTACTCAGTTTACCTTATATGCTAAAATGCAGTTGTGTTCCTTTTTGTTTGTTTGTTTGCCATACTGGGGATTGAACCCAGGGCCTCATGCATGCTGGGCAAGCACTCTACCAACTGAGCTAGTACCCCAGCCCTAGTTGTGTTCCTTTTTAAAGGAAACACTTTTTGTGCAGTATCAACATCTGGATGAACAAGCAAAACCATATGCAGATTTATTTTTAGAGCCTTCAATGAACTTTTTCACATTCATGTGTTTGTTTTTTAAATGACAAATATAGGAGCATGATTTAAGTTCAGCATTTTATTATGGCATCAAAATAATCTCTTAGGAGTCGTAAGCCAGACAAAATACTGACCTTCCCCCATCTTATGCCAGATCCTCTCCTCTCCATGGGGTGGGTGGGGCAGAGCTGTATTGCAAGAGGATGGAGAATCCTCCCTACACCCTCAGAGGTCCCTGGCTTCCTCTGCCACTGGAAGCAGTCTGAATACCCATGCCCATCACAGTATAGGCTGAAGACTGGACCAAATGAGAAAGGGAGTGGCATTACTAATTCTGCAGCAAATGCTCATATTCTCTGGGACCTTGGGAGGTGGTGGGAGGAGTCCACACATGAGGCCACAGCACTCGCAGGAAGAGAGCGTAGGAAGAAATGGAACTCTACCAACTTCCTTCTGTTCCCAGAAAGTAACAAAATAGGACCCCTGAAAGGTCAGCTACAGAACTATTGTTGGTTAGATGACTATGAACTGCATTACACTTAGGACTGAATGAAATTATAGTCTTCCACAAAAATTGACCATCTATACCCAAAGTAAGAGAAGTCAAGGGAAGAATGGGCATGTGGCAGTAGGCATCCTGGGCAAAGGGGGTCAATATCCCTTGCCTTTTAACTTGTTCAATCTCCCTTTCCTTCTTTCCCGTCTCCTTGAGTCACAATGTCTTCTTCTTGGATCTCTGGGCTCAATGTCCCTTTTTACAGAGGCAGTTTGGTGTTGTAACTCTGGGGTGATTGTGAGGACTCAATCAGTTATTTTAAGTAACACAGCTAGCACGGTGCCTGTCTGGAGCATCACTCCATAAATTTTGACTGTAATTATCACTACCCCAGTTTCCAAAGCTGGGACAGGATGTCTCCCGGCTCAATAGAGTCAGCTCATTTCCAATTCAATGGACAGAGTACTGCATGGGCAGGAACCTCCATTAAATTGACCTCATTGTGAAATGTATGTTCACAGAGGAAAGGGAGGCACCCAACTAAATCTCCCACTGGTCGGAATCACAGGAATTCCCCAAACCCATTGACCCAGCCCACAGTCATGCACAGGGGGAATAGCTATCTAGATTTATTTTCAAGTTCAAGTTCAAGTTTTCACAAAGGAATCTATGGGCTGATGTAATGTTACAGCAGTCCTCAGGGTGCTTACTTTAAACATCTGGTTGTAATAATTTGTAATTAACATGTTCACCACATGGATGTTAACGACTGCTTTGGAAATACTTGGAGTTCAGATACCTGCCGACTCACAAGCAGACCAGCTCCCTCCCAGTTGTGATTCAGGGTTCACCGGCACTTTGGATGATGGCAGGGTGAACTTTAGAACACCCATAATCTGTATGTTCATACTTTTTGAATCCACGAAACCTGAAGAAAGGAAGTTTGGAGCACAGTGGCACCCCATCACAGCAGATTTTGCTTTTCTTTTAGAAGTGTGGGATTTTTTATTTTTTTAATTCACCCTTGTGATGAGCAAGGTCCAGCAATGGGTTTGGGGACGGGTCGTGGTGGTGGCCCTGTAAAGGAGGTTAGTCCAAATAAATGCCTGATTAATCCCACCGGGCTTCAAGAGCACCAACTGTGACCAATTCCTACAACCCTTCTATGAGTAGTTATGCCATGGAGGATTAAAATAAGGGCCAGAGAGACATCTTTACATATATTTTAGACACATATCTTGAGTGGCATTTGCATTTTTTCCCCAAAGACCTTTCTAAACTGGTGTCATAGACACTGTGTCACTTTTAATATGCTCCTTGGAGACCTGACACCCTATACGGATTCTAGGGTTGGGGAAGTGAGGGTAGGAAAGATCTTTGAGTCCATCTTACGTGGCTCCTGGGCATTCAGCTCCAAAACCCTTGCCTTGTTCCCATTCATGAATGTGGACCGCAGACGTTACTCTGGAAGGCAACTTGGATTTCTTTCCTGGAGAAAACTCTTTAAAACAATGGCAGAGGCTAGTGACTTTCTCTAAGAACTTACCTTAGTGCCTGCTTATCCACTGTGTTGGATTTGTCCCTTTCTTATTAAGGGGTTGATATTACGAGCCACACTAAAGTGTAAGAATTTAACTCTCAGCACCCAGCATGACATCTGGCAGATAAGAGTATCCACTACCAAATGGCCCCTCTCTGGCTGTTCCCTTCCAGACTCCTTTGTGATTTCCTCTTCCTTCTCCTGCTTCCTAAATGTAGATATTCCCAAGCAGGGATTCCGTATGGCTTTCTTCTTCCATTGCCTCTGAGAAGTCTCATCCTCTCTGTGTGTTATGGACTAGGTGTAGCAGTGGGAGGTTTCCATTCTGTGTCATTTCCCAGGGCTACCATTACAAAACGAGGTGGCGTAAGAACAGAAATGTGTTCTATCTCAGTCCTGTAGGCCAGACGTCTAAAATTAAAGCATCAGCAAGGTTGGCTCCTTTCAGAGGTCTGCAGGGTGTGTGTCCCATGTCTCTGTCTTGCTTCCTGTGCTTGCCAAACTCCTTGGGGCCCTTGGCTTACAGCTGCTTCACTCCTGTCTGTGCCTCCATGGTCACACACCTCTCTTATAAGGACACCAGTCATAGATTAGGGCATGCCCTAATCCAGTATGACCATGTTTTAATCTGATTACCTTTGCAAAGACCCTCTTCTCAAATCAAGTCACATCCACAGATTCTGGGTAGACAGGAATTTTTTTTGCAGGACACTGTTCAGTCTAGTACACAAGAGTTATCTTGTTTAATTGCACAACCACTTTATTAGCCCCCTTTTTTGGATGAAGAAACAGACTACTTCCAGATCTTCATCTCCACTGTGTCCAACTGTTAATGGACATCTCCACCAAGCTGGAGCGCTGCAACTTCAGAGTCAGCATTACAAACACATCCTTGTCTCCTGCCCCCCAAACTTTTCTCCTTTTATTTTCTTTCCTCTCTCCTGTTCTTCCTCCCTTTCTTTTTGTATAGCCTTACCACTCATCTGCCACCAGGTCAAAGATGACCGGGCACCTTCCACCTTCTATCCCCATATGCAGTTAGTCACCAAAACTATTACACTAGCCTCCTCAACATTTGTAAATCTGTCACTCTTGTCCAGGTCTCCTGCCACTCTCATGTGAAGTCACTGGTGGCCTCTCCATGTGATGTCTCTTGTGTGGTGGCTTTGAGGTGGCCAGACATTTTGCATGGCAACTCAGGGCTTTAAAGATGTAGGTCTCCAGAGAGGGAACCAGGCACAGCTGTCTCTCTCTAAGACCTAACTTCAAGGTCACACACCATCACTTCCACCACCTGCTCCTACTCAAAGCAGTCACAAAGATCATAAAGGGGGATGAAATCTAGAGTCTACTTCTCAATGGGCGGTGGTGAGGTTTTGGAAGATTGTGTGGGACTGGAAATACTGTTCTGTCCTTCTTTGGAAAATGTAATCTTCTACCACACATTTCAGTAGGTCTTCTACTCCACTTAGGTCCATTCTTTTACCCCCAAGAATGCCAGAGGGATCTTCCAAAAATGCAGATAGAGGGCTGGGGATGTAGCTCAGTTGATAGAGTGCTTGCCTTGCATGCGCAAGGCCCTGGGTTCAATCCCCAGTACCGCAAAAAAATAAAATAAAATAAAAAGTGCAGATAGAATTGTGTTCCTCTCCTGCTTTTAGTACCTGCTAAAATAGTTATAAGGTATTGAGTGTCCCCAAAGGGCCATGTTTTAAATCCTTGGTCTGCAGGATGCTGCTGGTGGGAGTCTCTAGGAGGCTGGGCACAGTGGAGAGTCCTACAGTCAGTGGAGGATGCCCTTAAAGGGGATTGTGGAACCCCCAGCTCCAGTCTCACTCCCTCTTTTATTTTCTGGCCATGAAGTAAAAGATTTTGCAGCACTATATTCTCCTGCCATGATATGCTGCCTTGCCAAAGGCCCAAAGCAATAAGGCGACTGATCATGAACTGAAACCCCTAAAACTGTGAGCAAAAATAAACCTTTTCTCTTTATAAGTTGGTTGACTCAGGTATTTCATTATAGCAATGGAAAGCTAACACAATGCCTTCCTACTCACTTCCAATATCTAAATTCCTTAATAAGGCCTTTGTGACTAGGGTTCCATCTCCCTTAAAACTTTCTCATGCTGTAGTCTTTGAATGCTTCTCACCTCAGCTAAAGGTCACCTGAAAGATTCCAGAAGGTACCATGTTCTTTCACATTCTATAGCCTGTCCTCTTGCAGTGGTCTTGAGTACCCCCTTGACACCTGTTTCTCTTTCACTCCACAGAGTTCATCTCCTCTGCCCTCCACCTCATCCCTTTAACCAAACCATGCCCATTTTCCTATAGTGTCTTATATCCATCTCCATAATCCTGCCCTTATTTCCTGTTAATTTTAAATAGTGTTGCTATTTAATCATGTACTACTTTCCTAAAAGATTTAATTACTTTATAATCTTATTGATAGGATTTAAAAAATAGCTTTAGGATTGGGTGTGTAGCATAGTGGTAGGATCCTGCCTGACATGCATGAGGCCCTGGATTTGATCCCCAGCACTACAAAAAAGTAACAAAAATAAAATAAATAAAAATAACTTTTTTGAAATAAATATTATTGACATACAATAAATTGTACATATTTAAAGTCTAAGTCTTGACCTGTGCATATATTATAATCAAGGTAGTGGACATAACCACCACCCCCAAAAATTTACTTTTGAACCCTTACAATTTTCCTCTCACACCCATTCCCACCCACAACTTACTCTCCTTAGGCAACCACTGATCTACTTTCCCACTGATCTGCTTTCTGTCACTATAGATTATTTTGTATTTTCTAGAACTTTATATATTGAAGCATATATTATGTATTCTTTTTTCCTAGCTTCTTTCACTCAGAATAATTACTTTGAGCTTCGTCCATGTTGTATGTACAGTAATTTATTCCCTTTTCTTTTTTTCTTTGCTGAGTACTATTCCACAGTATGCAGATACCACATTCTTTTATCATTGTTGTTCAGTTACTTGTATAAGAACGTTTGTTTTCAATTTTGGGCTATTACAAAAAAAATATGCTATATATGCTTATGTTGTTTTTGTGTGAACATAGGCCTTCATTTCTCCTGGGTAAATAAGAATGGAATGGTTAGTAAATTTATGTTGGAATAAACATGCCATATTACTGAATGGAATATTGTAGGTTTAACTTTCTAAGAAACTTTTTTCCAATGTGGTTGCAAAATTTCACATCCCTAACAGCAGCGCGTGAGACTTCTAATTCCTCCAGATCCTTGCCAACTCTTGGCCAGCCAGTCTGTAATTTTAGCTATGCTAATAGGCATGTGGCTTTAATCTGCATTTTCTTAATGACTAATAAGTTGAGGATCTTTTTGAGTGCAATTTGTCATTCTTATGTATGATTTGTTGAAATATGTTTAAATTTTTTGCACATTTTAAAAACTGAATTGTTTTCTAAGTATTGAGTTTTGAGACTTCTTTATCTATTCTCAATACAAGCTCTTTATCAGATGCCTGCTTTGCATATATTCTCTCTCGTTCTTTAGCCTGAACATGTATTTATATAAGTAGAAAATTTCAAGTTTGACATTCTT
>JAJEJO010000697.1:100057-176654 GCA_020662805.1 Glaucomys volans | reverse complement strand
TGGTTGTCTAGTTTCTGCTTATATGTATTTAATTTCCATGGACTTCTTCTTGCCCAGCTCCCTGGAGTTCTCCCTCTGCAGCTTGCTCTTCTCTTGCATTCTGTCCTGTGAATGCTAGCCACTTCCGTCTCCTGCCTGTCCACTCCATCCCCTCAAGTCAGTGAGTGCAAGCACCTGTGGGTCCCCTCCTGGCACTGAAACTTGAAAACATCCTCAAGGCTTGAGCTCGGGCTGTCATCGTGGAGTTAACTCTTCTGTTTCTGTTTTCTCAGGGACCACTATCCTTTGCTGCCCAATTTCCTGAAAACTGTGGTTTTATACATATTGTCCTTTGAGTTTTGTTGTTGCTTCAGGTTGGAGAATGAGTTCAATTCCTTCCAGTCCTTCCTGGTCAGCAGCAGCAATCTCTGCTCTCATTTTAATGTACTTTCCTCCTTACCTGTCCTCCTCCTGCCTGTCCTGTGAGCTCTCGAAGGCAGGACTATGCTAGCCCTTCCTAAATCTGAAGGATTTAGCATCATCCCTTGTGCTTGTAAAGCCAACAAACATTTGTTAACTGAAGTCTCAGACTCTAACACATACACAGATGAATAAGAACAACTTGTCTGTCTTGAAGAGACTTAGACACCCCTGGGAAGACAAACCAGGTTACCTCTCGTGTAAAACAGAGGGACAGAGAACAGAGCCCAGCTGAAGGAGGAGCCAGACGCAGTCCTGGCTCAGATGCTAGTTCCATCAGCTGTTCATAGACATTCTCTCTGCAACAAAAAGGTTCTGTTCAAACCAGTTTGGCAGACTCTGGGTTAAATAGAATTCAAGGGGTGTCTTCACTGCAGGAATTCAGTCTCTAACATGTTCATGTGCATTGTGATTCTCTAAGAAGCGTAAAGTAAGCAGTGTTCCTCAAACTGTTTTGTTGACAGACTTTCTATGGTCTTACAGCATCTTGGAAGACTGATTTTCTTGGAAAGAGTTTTGGAAAAAAATAAAAAACTTCTTCATAGCATCACCAGCAGTGGTTGTCTAGTTTCTGCTTATATGTATTTAATTTCCATGGACTTCTGTGATGAAGCTGATCACAGTTCTGCCTTTGGATACCTCTGAGCAGAAGAATGGTCTTCCCATGTTGAGGTCACATCTGACTTCCCGGAACTCTTCAGTTTATAAAAGGCCACGGTGCTGGGTTCTTTTATACAGTAAGCTGTTGTGCTAAGAGTATAAATCAGCATACAAATCTTTGACTAATTATCTTTAAAAGGATCATATTATCACAAGAGGAAGAATAAACAGTGGTTCAGTGGAGTCGAATTCCATTTTTAGCAGCAAAAATTGCGTTTTGTATTTTTTTAGGAAAATCTTACATGAAACTTAATGTCAAAAGGGAACCTCTTTGGTTGAAAGAGGGGTGGGACCCTGTTCTCCTCTCACCCTCTCTCTGGTGACGAAGACGCTTAAGTTTCAAGGATCATGGTAGAACACTGTGGGAGTTTGGAAGTTACTGATTCAATTTCTTCTTCTAGTTCTAAGTGAGAAAGTATTTATGTCATTTAGCTACATAGATAATGATCCTATTTTTAAAATTTCTAAAGATTTTCATGGCCTGTTCCAACCTCTTTTCCTGGTATATAAATCCTTCTAAGAAGGGTGCTGTTCTTTATCTATAATCTAAAAACAACCCAGCCCCGGTTCAACCTCTTTTGCCCTGAGTCTGCTGTCAGAGAGTCTTGAATTTCTGGTTCCCTGTTGGAAGACACTAAATTTTCTGATGGAAAGAGTCAGTCTGGTTTTCTTCAGAGAGAGCAGGGAGCGTTGACTCTTGGAATTGTGCCTGGACTCCGCTAATCCCCAACCTTTCGCAGTTCAGACTGAGACCTTCCATTCCAGCCTTCTAAGAGTGTGCTCCTTCGGAGGGAGAAAGAAGAAATTATTCAGCTAGGTCACGAGGAGGGTGGTAGGGGCCCTGGTCACAGTGGGAAGCTTGCTGGGGCAGAGCCATTGCTAGGCTCCTGGGTATCCCAAAGCTTCACATTTACCCGGAGACAAGAATAGGACTCCCTGAGTTTAATTAAAAACAGGATGGTCCTGTTAGGCCTCTCACTGACATTGCTAAAAATAAAGTGGGGAAGTAGCGTGGTTTCTTCATGGTTTAATCCCATTAAATTTGGGAGACAGGGGAACTGGAGCTAAGAAAAAAAGACATGATTGGCTTCAGATTGCTGTCTGGGGTTGTCTTTTCTTTCTCTTTTCTCTGGAGTCCCAGATTTTGAATCTCTGTAGCAATCAGAGATTGTTGTTGATGGGGACCACAGAGATAACTCCCAAATGTGGCTTGCACAACTGTCCTCCACTCACTCACTCCGGACACCCTGGGACTCATCGCCTCCGCTCTCTGCTGACTCCTCTGGAACCACCCACATCATGGACGTGGTTTTGTGAGCAGTCCACTCATCTCTAGTGGTGACTTGATAGTTGTTAAAGAGAAAAGTCTAATCTGAGTGCCATGAAAAAGCCACTTGGATTTGTGAGCCTCTTAAGAAGACCTTGTTTTCTCCCCAATCCCCATTGAACCAGACACAGCATGTCCCCCAGCCCAGTGTATAAAGCTCTTGTCAGTCTGCTCCACTTGCTCGGTCCCATGGGGCAGGTGGGCGGGAGGGAGAGCTGCTTGTTAGTATTTTATACTAACCTGCCCTCAGTCCCTGTGCTGGCTCCACTCCTTCAGCCTAGAAGCGAGAGACTAAGGCAGACACTCTGTAGAGTGTGAGAGCCCGTTTTCTAACCCAGGTTCACGTGTTTGCTTCGTCTTTAAAGCATCTGCTCAACCATGAGTGTTAGAGGAATGAGCTCTAGACCAGCACTGATTGGCTTTACATCAGAATCCCAAAAAGGGGTGTTTCAGAAGCCCCAACCCTAGGGGCTGAAAGTTCCACAGTGTCCCAACCAGTGGGTTTTACTGGCTGTTGGGAGATCCCAAGGAGCCCAGGGGAGGGCTTTCATGACTGCCCTTAAGGCCTTGCTGGAATGGCCAGGCCCATTTCAACACAGCTCCTGAAAGGGGCACTTTGGGGCTGCAGGAGGATATCTGCAAGTCCTTTTCCAGAGGATGGTGACATAGAAAAGAAGACAGACCAAATCTGTCTTGTTAACTACTGTTGGGAATCAAAACTTATGACTGCAGGCTTTCTTGCATACAAGACACCTTGTGGTCCTTGGTGGGAATTGCCTGCAAACAGGATTTTCTACCAAAAGAGAAATCAGGAGTTTTGACTACAGATGCTCTTACAATCTAGGGACTTTGTAGTACTTGGTGGGAATTGCCTGCAAACAGGATTTTCTGCCAAGAGGTCAAAAGCAGATAGAGAGAACATTGCTTGCAAACAGGAATGTTTCTCTGGCCCTGAGAAAGGACAGAGCTCAAAATGTTTGAGTCTAGGTTAGATTAAGGTACAGTTCAAGGAGTGGTTATCTGGCTGTTGTGCATTGGCCCTAGCTGTTGCTGTTGGTGATTTGCCTGCTTTGCCTGGGAATTCATTGCTGTTGGCTTTTTGCCATCTTTGTCTGTAGGGGTATAAAAGGCTAAAATCATATGTAACAGGGGAGAATAATGGAGAATAAAAGATGATTGCATGCTGACCTGTGTCAGAGATCTCCTCCCTTCCCTAGCTTCCCTACAAACTACTATATCCACACCGGACGCACAGAGCAGACAAGAAATAATTGTGGAACAATTTTGAACCACCATTTTTAAAATTCTCTGAACATGTTGCCTGAAAAAAAAAAGGGAATAGAGGCAGATTTGAGAAGTGGGTGTAAATAGGAAAATCAAATTTAATACCATTTCAACCTTTTTGTTGCTTGCAGGAGAAATATATTCCTCAGCCTGGTCTACGAGGCCACCGTTGGCTGTCCCCACCTGCTCTTACACATCGTGTGGTCTCCCTGCCATTCTTCTCACCATGGGTTTCTGGAGTGTTTCCCTTTGTCCTTTACCTCTTTAAACTCACACTTTCTTCATCTCTTTGTTCAATCATCAGACCCTGGGGAAGCCTGTCCTAATTGTCCTGCCAATCCACATTAATCTTGCAAGAGTACACACCCTCCTCTGTAGCACGCGTCAGTGTCTTCATGTTTCTTTCTCTGATCATTTTAACAATGCCTGTCACCCTTATTTAACAGTAAACCCTGTGAGGGCAAAGATTGGGCCAGTCATAGTACCTGGTATATAATAGTTTCTCAGTAAATACTTGATGAGTAAGTGAATGGATACATGAATGAAAACAGGGGATAGAATAAACTAGGAGCAGAGGTTTTTATAACCTGGGGTCTTTGGATAAGCTTCCAAATCCACGAGCCCCTGAAATCACCTGCAGTGGTGCATGTGTATCCAGGGGGAACATTTGTAAGATTTCTAAGGCCATTGCTTTTGACAGATTAGGAATCTGAGTTTTACATGGATATGTTAATTATGCCACAAGAGGGAGGAGGAAACAAAAGAAGGATGGGAATGAAAAATATAAAAAGATAAAGGGAGAATTTCATAAAGAGAAGCAGAACAGAGAGGGGAGAGGGGAGAACATAGAGAAGGTATTGGAGTGGGTCTCCTATCCCTGAACAAAGTCTCTGAGCTTAGTGACCTGACTCTATGTGAGACCCTGAGTCAAGCACCATCAGTGGTCTGATGAGTAGTTGCACCTGATTGTCACTGTCACATCTGAAAAGAGAATTTCCTAGCTAATTATGGTTTAGGGTAAGTGGAATGAAATATTCCCAAAGGGGAGATATGGAGCCATTTGCTCGTACAGTGGAAGGGTGGTTACACATAGTGATAGAAGGAAGGAAAATTATGGAGGGCTTCCTGGAGGAGGGTAACATTTCCATCTTCCCCAAGACTTGGATGGATATCAAGGAGGAGGGGAGAGGAGGAGGTAAGCTTCAGATGAGAGAGAAGTATGAATAATGCCTCTGGTCCAGGAAAACAGGTTGTGTTAGGCAGGTCAGTGGATTCCTCAGAGCCGGGAGTTGCCCCCTTGGGCCAGTCATGGACACAGGGCAGGTAATAAGTACGAGGAGCTGGTGAGATGATCCTAGAGGCTAGAACCTACTCTGGAAGAATAATCCCGGCCCAAAGAAGGCCAAGGATGGGCAATTATACAGCGTCCCTAAGACTTCTGGCAAAAATGAACTCATCCTGTCTGTACATGCTCCTCCCTCAACACCTCCACCCTCCTGAAGTGGTCAGTCTTACCCTGTCGAGGTCGTGCTGGTGTGGCCTGGTGAGCACTGAGGGGATCTGGGGATAAAAAGCAATGACTTTACATTACTCTTCCTAAAGAAAACTGTATTTGATACCTGAGCCCTTCTGGGCCCTTCCTGAGTACCCTGGAGAGGTCACAGGTGGTGGGGAGACAGTTTCAGTAGTAATTGAAAAGCTCTTTTGGTAGAATCCTCTATTGCTCATCAGATTTCATGGCTGTGCCGAGTCTATCTCCGGCCTGAAATTAGACAATTATTTTGATCCCAAACCCCAAGGGCAGATTGTTTCCATCTCAGAGCTCAGAGCTGGAAGCTTGCTGAGAAGGAATGTGAGATCAGGGCCACATGCTACAGTGGGGAGGAACATCAGGATGGATGGGAAAGACTGAGAATGTCTGTTGTAGAAGATTGTCAGGTGTCTGTCATCCTCCTGAGGCCTAGGGGTAGACCACAGTAGTCCCCACTTGTCTTTGCCTCCTAGGAAATGTCATCTGCAGCCTCACTCTTCAATGTGAGGCCTGAGCACAGCAGCATCTGCCCCCAGCATGGGAGCTAGTTGCAAGGACAAAACTTCAGCCCTTACTCTTCTCCCATCCCCATCACAGATCCTGCATTTGAAGAAGAGCCTTAGGGAATTTTCACACACATTAACATTTCAGACACGGCAGCTGTGGATCCTTCTGTCAGTTGTCATTAACAAGGGTCTCACTGGAGGACAGAAGGCTCTATTGGCCTGGCTTCTACCAGTAATTACACATGGTGCCCTGTGATAAATCAGCAGGGACAGGACCAGCTCCACCTGCGCCTGGAGAACCTTCCTTCCACTCTAGCATTTGGGAGGGTTATCAGTAAGGCTCCTGTGTGCCAGGCTGTGTTTCTGTTTTACCACCTTGTCACTTCTGTCCCCAGGCAATCTACAAGATGGTCTCCTCTGTCATGAAAATGCCTGAAGATGAGTCAACTCCTGAGAAAAGGACAGAAAAGATCTTCCGCCAGATGGACACCAACAGAGATGGTAGGAGGCTGGGGCTGCTTGGCTTTGCTCTGGTCAGGGCTGCTGGTAGAGTCCAGGCAGGGAAACACTGCTCAAGGACAAAGAATCAGCCACAGGGACCTGGCCCAAGGCCTTTGATAAAAGTAGCTCATCCCAAAAGTCTTTGGAGGAGAACCAGGGTGGCCACCAGAGAGCTGGTCCCACTTTGGGGGGAATGCTTTATTTCTAGGCCATTCTGGCCTCTTTCTATGTCATCAGCAACCCCCAAGAAAATCAGATGGGTCTTATGGAGCAGAAATAGAAGGACCCAGCAAATCACTGTTCGTAACATCAGTCCTCAGGATAGGCCTTGGCCTTCATTGACTGGATTCCCTACAGGCCAGGGTGTCAGAATGCAGAGCGGGATTGTTAGTACCCCCAGACGCCAACGCATCCTCTTATAAAGACGTGCCTTGATTTACAGCAAACTCTTTTGCAAAGATTAAACAAGCGTGGGGTTGTTTTAATGGCTAATGAACTTGCTGGTGTTAAACTGCACATTTTGCTGGTGCTGTTGGGAGCTCAGTGGTTTTGAGTTCTGCTCTAGATGTAGCCTCCTTTTCAGAGAAGGCCTAACAGATGGGAGAAGGCCAAGAGACCTCAGGATAAGACCTCTCCACATGCACGTCATAAGTAGTGAATTAGCGTCTCTGAATGGAGTTGCTGCCATAAGATCGAAGGGCCCTGATTGGTCAACACTCCTAGAACTCAGCTCACTGAAGGTGCTGTACCCACCCAAGGGAAAGTTTGTGTTTAAAAGAAGAAAACAATGGGGATGGGGAGCAGTGGAGGGAAAGAGGAAGAGAGAGGGGATTGAAGTCAGACAGTGGTCAGAAGAATCTCAGGAGACCCAGGAGACTTGGGGCTTTACCTTAGATCCCCAGGGTCAGGGCCACTTGTCCACTTCCTACCTGGAACAGAGCCAGTGTAGAGTCTCCTGCCATGAGACTCCTGATGGAAGCTCTTGTTATCTCACCCCTGGCCTCTAACTCAGGAAAAATCTGGACCCATCGGCAAGTTAGCCCTTGAGTCAGCCTTAAAATACAGAGTCAATGCCAGAAAGTTGGACGCTCATGTTGAATACAGTGTTCCCCAGCTAATCTGTGGTTCCTAGCCCACCTTTGAGAGATTCCAAAGAGTTCAAGTGGCCGCTCCTGTTTCCTTTCCCTTAAATCTTTTGAAGCCTGAGAAGGTCATTGCCAATTTAACTGGTGCGTAGGCAGGGCATAGCTACTACAGCTGGCCACACACAAAGCTTAGAGGGGAACTGCTTATGTATTATCAATCAGTCTAATCAATTATTCCCCACCTTTCTCCATCAGGTAGAAACAGTAGGTTTACAAGATAAGAACTAGGTTCTGGTGGAGAGTGGGGGTGGCTGAAGGGAAGGACATATTTGTTGATTTCTGTTGTGGGGCACAGGACTCCAATATATAGAACCCTTTCCTGCCTGGGTTTGGAACAAGTTGAGAAATTGAAAAAGAGCAATAATTGAAGCCACAGGGTAAGAACTCCAATGGAGGAAGTATCTTAGTGTGGGACCAAGGGTGTGCCAACAGAGCCCGTAGGCTGAGTGGAACTGGGCAGACCCCACACCTGTGCTTGGAAGAACAGACAGAAGAGTCTCCAGGGGAACTCTTTCCAAGGAAAAGAGATCAAGGCCAAGCAGAAATGTCCAGCAGTTCCCCTGCCCCAACCCCAGATTTACTAGTCAAATGAGTCACTTCACTCCAGGGGTAGGGTAGGCTAAGAGAAAGGGACATGCAGAAGCGCCAGCAATGGGAGGTAGCATTGCCCCCACCCCACCCACCATCTTCCTTACAGCAACAGAGGGGCCCACCCAGAAGAGAATTCAGGATACACACTAGCTTCTACAGGAAGAGAAGGGACACTGGAGTGAAAGGGGGATGTCACATTCCCTCCTCTAGCTCATAAGAGATCACCTTCTGCCTGGCACACACCCTTTTATTCTGCTGACCTCCGATGGAGGCACAGCTATCTTCATTTGTGATGAGTGAGAACCAATGCTTATATCCAGGGCCTCTCCACATGCCAGAGGAGGGATCTTGCAGCAAACCTATATATGCCCAGTGGTCTGAGGGACCCAGAAGGCTCCCAGTAGAATTGTGGAGACAGCCTTGGTGCTATGAAAGCCCAGCTTGTTCCCATAGAGGTGTGAGGCCATGCATCTACAGCTACTGAATGGGCCCCTCCATGGTGGTAGAGTCGGAAGAGCTAGGAGGGCAGGGACCAGGTTAGGAGAACCGCTACGCTCTCCCCAGCCCTGGTGGGTTTTCAAGAACTGCTGTGCTAAGGGCTGGCAATGCCACTATGAACCAGGCAGCAGAGTCCCTGCCTTGTAGGTCTCATATTGGAAAGATGGTCCCCTGGGCTCTGCCTTGGGAGGCCATGGGCCACCAACATGCAGTGGGGAGGTGGGAACTCAGGCAGCTGCCACCATCTGCCACTCAACTTATCCCTTCTCTTACTTCCTAGGAAAACTCTCCCTGGAAGAGTTCATCCGAGGGGCCAAAAGTGACCCGTCCATTGTGCGCCTCCTGCAGTGTGACCCGAGCAGTGCCGGCCAGTTCTGAGCCCAGCACCCCACCATCTGTAGAGCTGCTTGTGTTCCCCTTTTGATTCTTCTTTTTAACATTTTTATTTTTATTTGTTTGCCAAACAATATCGATGGTGATGCTGTCCCCTGTGCAGTCAGATGCACCTTCCTCCGTGCCGCCTTCGCCTTCTGCTTCTCTCATTGTGGACGCTTCGTGGGAATGCCCAGAGCCCCAGTGTGCGTGTGGAAAGCATGAACAGACTTCGTGGTGTTCCTTGTTTAAATGACTTTCTAATCATTTTGATTATTTTTTTCTTCTGATTCTAATGTTTCTGTTCTAAAACCTAAGACTTGGGGGGCAAGAGAAGGGAATCTGATTTAGTCCAGTGATTCCACTGCAAGCTTCCAGGGGATTTGTTTGAAAGACAAAACTCCCCACCTGGGTCTGTTGTCACATGTGCCCTTGGGGCAATGGATGGCACCAAATGCTGGATTCCCCAAGAACAAGTTACCCTCTGGGGCGAGGCTACTAAAGGGAGCTGGGACATCCCCCATGAGGCCCACTCCACCCTCTGCCCCAACAGGCTGTAGTTTCTAAGCTGTGAACATTTCAAGGTAAATTAATAGAGAAGAAAAAAGATGGCTCAGCTATTTTTTTCCACAGGTTTACACTGGTTGAGCTAATATGAGTTTCTTTGGAAATCAAACACAAATAGGTAACAGTCCCAAACCAGACCTATCTTGTTGCCTATTGTGATTAAAAAAAAAAAAAGAAAAGAAAAGAAAAGAAAAAGAAAAAAGACTGCTGTATATAAAATACTGGGATTGCAAACCAAATTAAGTGTTTTGCCTTGTAAATGCATGTTTAGTGAGCACTAATACAATCTTATTACAGAAGACTGTTTTTAGTAGCTTATTGTGAGTAAGCCAACTATGATGAATGTCCATGTTGTCTTGTTTCAAAGTCAGATCTGTCTTTGCACAAATGTACCAATCAACAAGTATATTTTGTATATTCCATAAAAGTACAAGGTAATCATGACGAGGGCCCAACGTTGATTCAGAAATGCTTTTCCAGAGTCACAGCGACTGGAGAACAGAAGCAGGGCAGGTCGGAGGGGACCAGGTTATGGGGGCACCAGGAGGTTAGTACTTTTGAGAGGGGCCCGGCTAGTGGTTTGCTGGCTGAGCTCAGCAGCTCATTGGCAGCATGAGAATGGAGGCGCTATACTTTTCTGAGCAGATGACTAGTCAGCAGACTTAAGAACAATGGCCTAAGTTCTTGGGACTTCCCAGTGGTTTAGTCACCTTCCTGGTTAGGGAGCCATATTAGGAATGCTCACCTTTTTTGCCTGTTCAAAGAATCTGAGGGGGACATTTAATTCACTGTAAGAAGGCCCAAGCAAGTGCATCCATGGTGTCCAAGGCCCTGCTAATGGTATTTTCCATCACTGTGTTATTTGAATGCACATTTCTCTTTCCAGAAGTGACAACACAAACTTGAGTTGCTCTTTGGGCTGGTCACCTCATGCACACTAATTTGAATTGAAGGCTAAGAGGGAAAACCTCCCATCACACTAGTAGCAGTTGGGTGGCATGGGGTGGGGGTGGGGGCTGAACACTCCAGGATAAAGGGGGGACCTGTCCCAAGTGAAGGCAGAGAGGTCCCCAGGGAATCTGTCTGCTGCCAAGCCACTTCCTGTGAAACAGGAACCACAGAAAGACAAACATAACTCAGAGGAAAATGCTACGGAGCATTTTCTAACATCCAGGTTCCCGTGTGTAATTTGAATCTATTCTAATTGGTATTAAAAATCCAAATTTGTGTGGTAGACACAAAAACCACCTTTGTAGGGTAAAATGTTAAGACAAGGACTTGGTAATCTTAATCTCTCTCTGAATGTCCCTTCTTCATATTCTATGCCAAGACTTGCCAAATTCTTCCATGGGCTAAGTGGTCAAATCTGTTTCTGAAAAATAGGGAATTAACCTAATTTGTGGAGTGCAGAAGGGAAAGAGAGTCCAGTACCTCCACCTGTAGTGTTTGGGAATTTTATCCCACATTTTCCTGCTCAGGATTGAAGACCTAATTCCTCCTTTTAGTTCTTTCAGTAAGTGGTCCCAGTTAAGGTTGGAGGAAACTGCCTGGGCTCTGCCCTAGATCCAGACATGTTGAACCTGTTCCCTAGAATGAGAGCTGGAGTGAGAAGCAGAGGTGGTCTCCAGCTGTTCAGGAAAGAAAGAGAGCCAGTGTCCATGACTGATGGACACTGCTGGCCCCAGAAGGTACTGAGATGGCTCTGGTGTTGCCAAGCCCTGACCCACACTGAATCTTCTCCAGGCTGTTTTCCTCCTTCTCCTCTTCCCAGGGAGGCCTTGGCAGGTCTAATCCAATGCACTCAAGTTTGGCCCAGGGACTGCACAGCACCCAGAGGGCTGAATGCCTGAAGGCTTCTATTGCTCCTATACTGGGTTGTTCCTTGTCTTTGCTGTTTTCAGGACTCTGGAAATGGAGTCTGTTCTGTCCCCAAAAACCAGACTGTGGTGTGCAAGGGACTGGAATAAAACGATTTATGACCTGAAGGATGCTACGGAATGTTTGTTCATACCTTGCTTAGGGTGGGGAAGGGGTGGTGCTGCCTGTGCTGTCCCATCCCAGCCATGTGTCCCAGGGAGACTTTCTACAACCAGAAATCATGAAATATCAATCATTTGGATCAGCCCCTCCCTTTATCAGTTGACTTCGTGTGACTGCTGCCTGCCATTAAAGCATGTTTATTATTTAATATGACTGTTTGGAACATGGAACATGAGATTTTCCTGACTACCCTGATGAATTTGTACTTAGGTTCCAGATTTGGATTTTGACCTCCTGGGTATCATTTCTGCTCCCGAGGCAAAGCCCTATCCAAAAGCTTCCTTGGTCTGTGGGGCTTTCTTGCTTTCTTTTCATGATAGCCTTTACTTTCTTCCCATTTCTTTTTCTTTCTCAAACTGGAGTCCAAACATTAGGCACAATAGAAGGAGAATCTAGCCAGATGTGGTGGCACATGCCTGTAATCCCAGCAACTTGGAAGACTGAAGCAAGAGGATTGCAAATTTGAGGCCAGCATCAGCAACTTAGGGAGGCCCTAAGTAATTTAATGAAAACCTGTCTCAAAATGAAAAAATAAAAAGATCTGGGGAGATGTGGATCAGTGGTAAATCATCTCTGGGTTCAATCCCCGCTACCCCTACCCCCACAAAAAAGAAAGAGAATCTGAGGCAACCTCCTCTTTAGTGGGGTGTGGGTAAGGAAATTAGTGCTCCTCTCCCTTCTCAGTCTCTCAGTCTAAGATTTAGTGGAAGAGAGTACACGAGGCAGAGTCTACACCGCCAAAGGCATTCAGATGAAGGTGTTTAGGTTTTGTGGCTGTCTTTGGCTTGCCTCCACCTCAGAAGGCCAATACTATAGGAGAGAGGGGCTACTAATTTGCTAACTTGAGTGTCAAGTGCCTCCTGGGCCAAGGCGACCTTGTGTGGCACTAAGTATGGATAACACCAATCGTTTATGCTGGTGATGGTGAAAAGGTATATTTTAGTCAACTTTTTCACTGCTGTGACCAAAAGACTGACAAGAACAATGTAAAGGGAAAAGTTTATTTTGGTTCATGGTTTCAGAGTCTTAGTCCATAGATTGTCTGGACCACAGGTGAGGCAGAACAACATGGTGGAAGAGCATGGTGCAGGAAAGCAGCTCAGGACATGGCAACAACAGGAAGCAGAGCGATCCCCTCATCAGAAAGAAAATATAAACCCCAAAGGCATGCTCCTCCAATCATACCCTCTCTCCCTACAGTTATCACCCAGTTAAACATACACTCATGGTTTTAGCTAAGAAAATTGTTGCACTATCTCATACATGAGCTTTTGGAGGACACCTCATATCTAAACCATCAAAAGGTGGCTGGGAGCCTCCAACCTGATGAGGACCCTACACATCTGCATCCTGGCCATTTCCAGCACATTTCCAAATCTAAGGCTCCCATTTCCAGGGCATTGGACCAATATCCCAACCCAACCTCAGTTGGCTCAAGAATGGAAGAAGCCCACCAGCTGAGGTGGAGTCAGAGTTTGATCAAGGTGAGATCTTCCCTCGGAAGAAATGGAGATGCTTCCCATGTGCCTCTATTATTGACAGTTGTGTGCTCCACACTTGCTAAAATTTTCTAGCTTTTGAGGTTGTTGAAGAAAACGAGAGAAAAAGCATTGAGTCCTGTATTTTCCAAGTTGGTAGAGTATCAGTCAAATCCACCTAAAATAGAAAGATTATTGTTGCATGGGGAAGAGCTATTCAGGCCAAGGGTATTACCAAGGACTTAACTCAGTTCTAGCAGGTTTCTCTACAATTGAATCCTGACCACATGTCCAGGACTTGGACAGGTCCTGAGAATTTACCATACTGGGTACTCAAGTGTAATACATAGTCCAAGACATCCCTGGGGATGCAAACAATGATGGTAGTTTAGAGCTAAGTCTCCGGGTCAGCTCAGGATGACCAGGACCTCAAGGAGACTTACTTCATGACTTTTCTCAGCACTATTCCAGGAATTGACTGGCATCTTAGAGTTCCCTATAAGAAACAATGAAGAGTTCAAAATGTGGGGCACCTGGGCCTGCCAACCTCAACCTTTAATAAATTTTCAACTCAGCCACCAGTACTCCAGGCTCTTAAAGACAGGGAGGCTGATGGAGTCTCTCTCCCTCTTTCTCAGGACATACATTTCAATAGCAACATGTAAATCACTTCATTGGACTGATTGAATGTTCAATGGTGTTGATTTAAATGTGGTGTCCCCCAAAAGGTCACATGTGAGACAATACAGCTTTGGAGGAGAAATGATTGGGCTATAGTCTTAATCTAGCCAGTAAATTCATCCCTCATGGGATTAACTGAGTGGTAACTCGAGGCAGGTGAGGTGTGGCTGGAGGAAGTGGTTCATTGTGGGTGTGGCTATGGGGCATATATTTTGTATGTGGAGAGTAAAGACTTTCTTTGCTTTCTGATCACCATGTGAGCTGCTTCCCTCCATCACCTTCTTCTGCTATGATGTTCTGCCTTACCTTGAGCCCTGAGGAATGGAGCCAGCCTTCTATGGACTAAGACCTCTGAAACAGTGAGCCCTCAAATAAACTTCTCCTCTACAATTGTATTGGTCAGATCCTTTAGTCGCAGCAGCAAAAAAGCTAACTAAAACAAATGTGACCCCAAACAGGATCAAGCACTACAGTCTCTGAGATGTGGGGATGGGTGGGGGAGTTATTAGTAAAGTTGTAGGAAAACAAGTTCACACACAGTTCAGCTGGAACTTTCTGTCTAGCCTCAAAAGCAGGTGCAAAGTGGCTAACATCTCTGCCCAATGGCAGAGCAGAAGTCAAGCTCTTGTCTGAGTGGTGCTTGACTGGTGTTTGCTGTTCAGGAAAAACAGAGGTGAAGTTCATCTTTGCTGTCTTTTCACCAACCTCTTCGGATGCTTCTGGCTGATCACAGGACCCCAATACCTTGCCTCAAATTCCTGAGTCTCTAAAATTAACCTGGGCACCCATGTAGAGGAGCTTAGAGAGAAATAAGGATGAAGGATCCCTGGGAACAAAGGGTATAAGGTACCAAGGTGATGGCCCAGGAAACTCACTTAGGAAATGTCCTGATCCAGGGAGATGGGTGGGGGTGGTATACTTGGCCCAGGGAGAAGAGTGCCTCTGGGGAGAGTGGAGACCATTTATATCCCCAACATCTCACACAAGTGTGGAGAGAATTTAGACCTCCTAATGAAGTGGTGGGACCCCAGCTTGTTGGCCCATTTCTAATCTCATGATCTCTTCAGAAGGGTATTCAATCAACAATTCCCATCGCAGCTTCCTCTGCTCTGCCCCTGGTACATAGAGGTTGCTAGAGATGGCACGGGTTGAAATCCATCAGGGAGATATTCTTGAAGGCCAATTTGTAGCCAGGATTTGAAAGCTGAGGACATGGATAGTTAGATGGGACATGAGGAAAAACATAGATGTGTTACATTTTTGGAACAGAGATGCTTTTGGGAGATCACAGTGAATAATGGCTGAAGGAATGTGCATAGTTGTCACCAAGGAAACCCTAATATATGTGGGGAAGGTACTTTGAGGTGTGGATTCCAGGGCAAGGGAGTGTCGTGATGTGATTGAGTTTGAACCACTTGGTTTAAACCTCTGTACAAAGAGGTTGGTTGGATGAACTAAGGAAGCAGGTAGCTTCTGTGGGAAGTCAACAGAGGGACAGTGAATGACAGAATCTGCTCCCAACCCAATCGCCCTGGGGACCTGCATTCCCATCAAAGGCCTCTTGATGTCTTTTACTGCCTTCTCCTTTAACCCTGGGGTGGGGCAGGTCAGGGAAACTTCAAGAGTACAAGCCTGCTCTGTTGAAGTCCAAGACCTGAGGTGCTAGGAGCCTAGAACTTTCCCAGGTCACACAGTGACTATTTTCTAATCAGGCAGAGAGCCCCAACACTCACCTCAGAGAAAACACCAGACCCTGTTGCTTTACTCTTATGTTATGAATATTTATTTTCCTCTTAAAAATGTACAAAAAATAAAATAACTGTATTTATAGTTTATAGATTCCCCCTCTCCCATTTACAAAACTATTAAGTTACATTTACTTTTTTTTAAACATTGGAGCAAATTGTACATATGACGGTCTCCCTTGCTTGTCTTTAAGAAAGGGCCATTCTTAGAATTTGGCACAAACCCTCTATTTCGGTTGCATCTTCATGATTTTAAATAAGAAGAAAAATAAACATTTGATTCATTTCACACTTCCCAAGGTTCCAGACTGGGATATGCCTTAGCCTTTCAGGAACCAATTCTAAGATGACACCTGACTTCATTTTTCTGTTGGTTCCAGTTTCCAAACACTGGTAGATACTAAGCAATTTGGGATGCATAAGGAAAAACACTTGTTTCACATGTCCTAGTCTTTTAAGAATTACAAAAAAAAAAAAAAAAAAAGAAGCTTTTTTTTTTGAGTATGATTATGGGAACAAAAAAGGAGAGGAAGCAGGTTTTCCTATCTTTCTGGAGTGTTTCTGCTTGGGAAATGTGCTCATTAAGACTCTGCTTACACAGTGAGGCTGACATGGAAGCTAACCACCAGTCACTCTGAGAATGCAGAGGGAGGTGGTCGGATGGGACCTGATGCGCTGCACCACTCTTTGGTGGCACTGGCCTCCTATCTTTGTCCTGGCAATGGCCACCCTAGTGACTGCTCAGGGACTTAGGACAAATACAAAGCCTTTTCTGTCTAGAAGGAGACCAGTAAACAGCGGCTGGAGGCGGAGGTGGGGGTGGGTCTGTAGCCTGTGTCAGGTGCCACAAATTTGGCCTTTTTCCTACTCTGGAGTCCTATGCCCCAGTCATTAGTCCTGCCAATCATGCTTGAAACTATTCCTAACCCAAGGAGCATGGGAAGTGCATAGTACATTGTGTATTTCCAATGCTGAATCTGTCCATCTTAGAACAGAGTTCCACTAGTACCCAGGATGGTCCCCAATCTGCAGTCCAGGGTATGGCAGTTGGAGTGTAGGAAGAGGGAACAGAATGGAGCAGAGCTGAACCCAGTATGCAAACCTTTGGCACCACTGGGATGGGTAACATGTCCAGAAGACACACACAAAGGTGCCCCCTTCCCACCCCTGGGATCCTCTTGGGCATGATTGCTGCTCCCCATTCCATTTAGTTCCTCTGCAGCCTCAAGGAGCAATAGCTGGGCCACAGGCAGCCCTCCCTCCCACTCTGGGCCTCAGAGGCAGATGAGGGGAGAGGGCAGGGGCACTGAACATGGGACCTCCAGGTAAGTCATCAAAGTGCTTTACAAACAAATCTGGACCTTTGTGTGGAGTTTGTCCTACATCTGGCCTTGGGTGTGGCTACAAAATCTAGTGCTTCAGCCTACAAACCCATAAACCCCTACCCATCCCCTCTGAGGGAACAGGAGCCCACAGCAATGCATCCTTCCTGACGTTCAAGCATCTTTCTCCTCTTCTCCCAGGGCACATGCAGAGAGGACAAGGCCTCCTCTCCCCCAGTCTCCTCCTGAACCTGGCATCGGAAGAGCCAGGGTTCATGAGGCTTTCCTGCTCACTCATTCAGTTCCTTAAAAGCCCGCACCCAGGAGCAGAGGCAGATAATCCCTCCCTTTCCAGTCTTCAGGCATAGGAGGAAGCCCAGGCCTGCAATTCAGAGCTGAGTTGTTGGCACAACTCTCAGCACTGCAGTTGGGCTTTTAAAGGGGCCACTTGAGATGAAGGACATGCTTGTAAACTGTGAGGCACTACACAGTGTCCGGGAGTCTTAGCATGGTCAAGGAGCTTTGCAGCAGGCTCCAGTGACAGGGCCCTATGCAAACCCCTGCACAGTCTCTCCACAAAGCTCAGGCGGTGCCCGTACCAAAGCCAGAGAAGAAGCCAGGACTTCAGACAATATGGTCTTTCCTGCAAGAGAATTCAAAGGAAGAGTCCAGCACAGCATTTCAGCAGGAGACAAACACCGTGGCCTTGAGGGAAAGTCATGCCCACAGACAGGGCATGCCCTCTGGGGATGGGGAACAAGTCTCCCCAGACATGCCCCGTGGAATGTCCATCTTGTTACCGGGCATAGTCACCAAACACCTCAAAGGCCACTTCCCTAGCCCAGCAAGCGTCAACAGGTGCAGAGGCGGAAAGCTCTGAGTCTCGGGGTATATGTCTCCCTCAGGCAAGTGGCATTAAACATGCCCACATAACCACAGGTAAAATATATTATTGCAATATTATAAACAATATGTACATGACCATCTGGCACATTGTCTGTGTTCCTTCCCCCCTACATGGTAGCTGAATGTCCTCTGGTATAAGGCCCAGTGGTCACTTGCTGGGTTCCTCTGGAGGTATTTAGCAAGATGACCTTCCCCAGAGCAACCAAAAGGTTTTGAACCAGGAAGAGGGCGATCTCTTACACCACCTGTGACTACTTCATCAAGAAGTAGCTCACTTTGTCCAGCCACTCCAGAGATGTAGAGGAGAGAAAGGAGGAGTGAGGATTTTTCAGACTCTTTGGGATGAGTGGACTGGGTGTGTTTCGCTTGAAAGGGGACTCTGGACGGTCTCATATGGAGCCAGCAGTGACCTGTAGAGTCCCAGTGGGCCTGAACTCCAGGCTCTGGAAAAAGGTGGGCAATAAATAAGGATCCACAGGCCCAAGGCAGCTTCCTGAGGGGCTCAGACTTCAGCCATACAGGGCCAACTGGTGGATGAGCCCAGCACTCTGACAATCAGTGGAGCCTTCGGCCTCACTTGGCTTCCCAGAGCAGTCTTGTAACAGCAGGTATGACATGGGTGAGATGGGCCTCCGGGTTCTGGGGCAGCAGGGGGCCCCATCTCTCCCAGGGAGAAACATGCTGAGAGCTCCTGCCAAAGGGACACTGAGCCCAGAGCTCAGATTTCCATGAGTGTGATCTTGAAGCCTTCCACCATGCTCTCCATGTTGAGGATGAAGGTGTCCTCATTGGAGTAGTGCTCAATGATGTTGTCGTCCATATTCACCAAGATGCTGCCAATGGGGGTGGGGGGAGGTGGGAAACAGACACTGGTGAATAACAGGCTCAGTGTAAAGGGCTCTCTTGGTCTTTCTTTCGCAAAGGAGGCTGAGAGGGGTGGAAGGGAGAGGAGACAAGGCCAGAAAAGACCTTCATTTTCTTTTGTTTCCCCAAAACTCTGTTTGAGGAAAGCAAAACCTCAATTTCTCAGAACTATCCTCATGGCTCCGTATGAACAAGAACTGAGAGAGTTCAGTCTAATCCAATCCAACCCTCTTGCTTGATAGATTACTAAAGTAAGGCTCAGAGAAGTTAGCAGAGCCAGAAGTCACAGAGTTAGCTATTGACTGAACCACAACCTGACTAGCTAGGCTTCCTATCTATTTTCATTAAGCCATATGGCCTCTGCTCTCAGCAAGGAAAGGAAAATAAACATGAGCAGCTGCCCTTTGTGAAATACATAACATGTGTCTGCGTATCAGAGACCTTGTATTTAATCATCATGGCAACCAGGAACAAAGGTTTTGCAAATGAGAAACTGAGCTCAGTGAGGGGGCAACCATTTCTCCAACTTCATCCCCCTGGTGCATGGCTATCCTAGGATTTGAAATGTGCTTCGCCTCATTCAGAAGCTCTTTACTTCACCTCATGTGACCTAGTCCTTGGCTAACTACGCCTGGTGGATTTAGTTCTAAGAAAACAAACAACTTCCAGAGTCTATCCATGATTTAGAAGCCCTTAAGTCAGTCTCATTTTTGGAAATCAGACAGATCTTAGTCTGAGAATGAGCCATGGACTCTATCATTTTGCAGCTAGGTGTCATCAGACAAGCTGTTTAGACTTTTGAAGCCTCAGTTTATTCTTTTGCAAAAATAAGAACTGTCCAGTCATAGAGGATTGTTGGTGGAATACAAGCATTTAGCACAGGGCCAGAAGCACTCCCAGTGTTACCATCACATACATCTGCACTGAGGATTTCTGCTCAGCAGTAGGATTTGAAATACCACTCAAAGGAATACCCCCAGTCTATTGCATTGACCTCAGACACAACTGTAGTGGGTACTTTTATGAGCTTTCCAATGAAAGTTCAAGTTGAAGGGGTTTCCTGCTTAACTCCCAATAAGCCAAAGCTCTATCACTCAGAAAGCCTGAGAATCCCACATTTATCCATTTCCTTTATGAAAGAGGCCCAGAGAAGAATTTAAAGACCTATTTCCTGCTATTGTAGGAAAATAACTGCAGGAAAAGAATGAATGGAGACACTGTCCTGGGATTAAATCCTGTGGCCACTACTCTTAAAACCTCACACAGAGGAAGGCCCAGGCGGGACTCCAAAGTGATAGATAGCAGAATGTGGGTGCTAATAAGGACCTGAGCTTTGAGCCACAGACCTGGGTTCAGATCTGTGTTCTGCTTACTGAAGATGAGACCCAGGGCAAGATATTTAAGAAGCCCCTGGTCTAGTTTCCTCAACAGTAAACTAGAGGTAATAATAATTTTACCTCTGAATAGTGAGGAGTAAATAGAGAAATGCAAAGTAAAGCACTTAGCAGAAGATCCAGAACCTACTGCACACCCAATAACAAGAGCTATGGATCTTAGCATCAGGAACGAGCAGGTCCAAGGATGCTTTGAGAATATTTTGTTAATAATTACCTTGGAAAATTTCCCTATGTCCTGGACCACTTTTTGTTCCTACCCTGCCACCCTGAAATCAACCCGGAGAACCACATGTGATTGGGATGACTTTGTGGTTCTCCAAGAGTCCTCACCACCTCCAGAACCCTCTAGTCTACCTGTAATCCTGCCATTGGAATAAGGGCATCTCAGCTACCATCATGACCGTGTGATCTCTTCCTCCCTTGCTGAAGATCTTTGAAATGCACTGCCCTCGCAGGCTGCTCTGCAGTCCTTTAGAAGGACGACACCATTTTTATAAAAGATGGACCACAGGTAACAAAAGACAGGAACCATTTTAAAAATGCATTATGCAAGCCGGGCGTGGTGGTGCACGCCTGTAATCCAAGAGACTTGGGGGGCTGAGGCAGGAGGATCGTGAGTTCAAAGCCAGCCTCAACAACTTAGCGAGGCCCTAAGCAACTCAGTGAGACTCTGTCTCTAAATAAAATACAAAATAGGGCTGGGGATGTGGCTCAGTGGCCGAGTGTCCCTGAGTTCAATCCCTGGTTCCAAAAAAAAAAAAAAGCATCATGCAGTCTTGTCTGATGTGGAAGTTAATTTGCAATCAGTTTCTTTCTTACCCTTTTTTGCTTTTCTTGTACAGCTTTGCTATCTTCTCCACAGGCAGCCCGTACTTCTCAGAGATCTGTAACACCAATAACAAGAAGGCAGATGAAGGGGAGCCCGAGTGGAGGCGAGGGAGAAGGTTCCAACTTCCCTTCTTGGACATTTTCCTGAGCACAGCATGGTTTTGACTCATGAGTTAAAGTCTAAAACACTCACAAGTTCTCCCTTTGGATGGACCTTAATTATTCAATGAAAGATTCAGCCACTAGGAATTTGAATCAATGATAAAAGTGGCATTTCAGATCAGTCAGGAAAAGATGGGCTCTAATCACAATGCTGGATTAGGCAGATAGTCATACAGAAAAAATGTAACAAGTTAACTTGGACCCTTCTCCATTCTTTATTCAAAATAAATTTCAAGTGGATCAAAGATTTATATGTGAAACACAAAATCATAAAACACAAAATCATGAGTAAATTCTTTATATCATCTTGAAGTATGGAAGATTTTTCTAAACAAGACCTGAAACCTGGGGGGAAAAGTGAAAAGGTTAAAAAAGCAACAGAATTTTAAATACCTTATATAAAAATCACCATAAAAAACTGACAATGACAGATACAGAACCAATTTAAGTTAAAAAGTACTGCAAATCAAGAAAAATAAATGAAAAAAACTAACAATTCAATGTGAAAAAAAGAAAATAATGTGAACAACTTAGAAAAGCAATTCGTAGAAGAAAAATATAACCAGACAATAAACTTATGAAAAAAATGCAACACTTCCCTCACAATTTACAATTTTGAATTAAAGCAGTAGTAGGGTACTACTTTCAATTTATCAGACTAACAAAAATGAAAAAACAATAATACAGTATCAGTCTGAGTATGAGAAATGAAACTCTTGTATACTGTAGAGTGGAGAGGAACAAGTTCAACCTTTTGGGAAAGAAATGTGGCAGAAGCTATCAAAAATTTAAATGCATATATCCTTTGACTCATATGTTCCATATCTAATAATCCGATCTACAGAAATACATGCAGAAGTATGCAAAGGTTTTCAAAAAATCATTGTCTATAAGGGAGAAAACTGCATATAACAAACATTCATTAAATATTTTGATATTTTCTCAATTGAAAACTGTGCGGTCATTAAAAAACATGGGAAGCCTATAAGTTTTCACATTTTAAAAAATATTCATAACATATTAATTGAAGGATAAGCAAGTTGCAAAACAGTATATATTTGTGATTCTGTTTGCATTTTAAAAGATATATATCAAAAGAGATATAGATTTAGATAGAGATTTATTATTCAAAGGACCCACCAATCTAGTAACAGTGGCTACCACTGAAAACTGGACAGAAACAAGGAGATTCTTCTACTCTGTACTTTGTACAGTTCTGTACTGATTTTATCACCATTATTATGTCACTTTTATAAATACCAAGTAGTAACTGAGAGATGGATTCTGGGAAGACCAGTCCCAAATGCCTGCCATGTCCTTTCCACTCCCCCAGTGGCTGGTGGGGCTCACAGGCACTTGAGGCAGGTGAACATTGGGACTTGATTAGTGGAAAGTCTCCCAGAGTCTAGAAAAAGAGGCTGAAGAGCTCTGGAAGAAAGTTGAGACTAATTTGGATCTTGGAAAGAGCTTATTCTCTAGAGAATCACAGGTTCCCACTCTTCTTCCCAGCCTGTAGAGAGAACTCCTCACTCCCCAATATACTTAGAAGGAGCAGATCGCTGGGCTGAGGGCTGGCGGAGCTAAGAGACGAGGCCAATCAGCACCCTGCCTGCCACACACCATTGATTTGTCACTGATGAGGGTCCCAAACAGCCACACCTAAGCCCAAAGGAGTCAAGTGCAAAGAAGAGCACATCCAAGTGAGCCCTGTAGGCAGGGAAGAAAATCCACAAAACTTATGTAGGAGGCACACATTTGAATACAACATAAAAGTGCATTTAAAAAGACTACCGAGGAAGTTAGGAAGAATGCCTATGAAGTACACATCTAAAAATACGGTTAGTGAATTAAAATGTTAAAAAATTTCAGGAAATAAATTGAAGGATAGGTGGTATGTTCAACAAACCAAATATTGTTAGGAAAAGTCAAGTTAAAAACAATCTCAAAATGTGAAGCAAAAATAGAAATCATGAAGGAAAAGACCAGACTTGAAGAATAGTCATATATAATACAAAAATCATCATAGAGAAGGAGCAGATGGAAAAGGAGGAACTAATTAAACAAATCATAGAAGAGAGACCCATGTTTTTGGATAAAAGTTGGAAGAGGGGACGGTCCTCCTGAATCCCAGGGAAGATCAATGAGAAAAGATTCAGACATCTGGTCACTCTGAAAAGAAAACATTCTGGAACCTTCTGGACATGGAGAAAAAATTACCAAAAGTTAAACCTAGCTTCACTCTTCTTATCAGCAACACCAGAAATTAAAGGACATTGGAATAATCCCTACAGACTACAGAAACAAAACAAAACAAAACAAAAAAACAAACAAAAGCCCATGAAGGACTTCCCTGTGAATACCATGCACCAACAAGCCATCCCTCAGTCGTTAAGGTGAAAGGATGGTCTTTAAGAAGTGCAAGGATTCTGAGAGTATTTCACCCAGATATCTCAACTGAGGAAAAAACTAACTCTATGTAAACAGAAATGCATCAGAGACTTCAAATTAGATAAAGGGGGTGAAAACAAGCAATCAGTGTTGGGCCATGAACTTTGGTTACCCAGACTTAGAATGTGAAATACAAGTGCTAAATAGGATTCTAGAATTAAGAAGGACACAATGCATAGAAAAATGGAACCATTTCTCTGATAAAAAGTATTAAACTATTTTGGCAAAATCTAGGAAGCTGGGAATCTGTGGAGACAAGGGAGGCATTTTTGTGGGTTCATCTTGGTGAGAGAAAGTGGGTACAAAAAGGGAGAAATGAGAGTTCTCCAAGTTTCGTGGAGGGAGCTGGGGGAGCTAGAAGGTCTTAGTGGAGAAAATAGTTGGAATTTTATTTTCAAATAAAAGAAATAAGTAACAGGGATTGAAACAATTTAGGAAAAGTAGGGGAAAACTTTTAAAGTAAAAAAGGCAAAAACCCAAAACTTCATCTGACTGCAAAATGAGAAAGTAAAAGGAAACCACAACATGAAAAATAAATAAAATAAATAAACGAACAAAAAGATGGAAGAAATAAAATCAAATACATTGGTCATTATGCCAAATGAAAATAAACTTCATTCGACCAGTTAAAGACAGAATGTGTGAGTATGTGAAAAAAGAAAAAAAAAAAGTAAATAAAGGGAAGAATAAAAAGAAAACCAATTGCATACTGTTTGAAAGGAAACCATGAAATAAGATAGATAAAGTCAAGGTTGATGAACAGCCAGAGCAAACAACAGCCAGCAAAGAAAGTGGGAGGAAGGAGATTAATATTAGACAAAATGTAAGGTAAGGTTAATGAGGCAGCAATGGGCATGATGTAGTGACAAAACACAGTCTATGGGAAAAGCACAGCAATCATGAAACTTTCTATATCCAACAGCACAGCATTGAAGCCAATATTACAATAGATGTAGAGAAAGCTTAAAAAAATAGTTAAGTAGGAACACTTCTTTTCTATAGTTCTTTTAGAATTGGATTATGATTCAATAAAATGGAAATAACATTTTTTAAAATTATCAGAAATGCCTACCTTTTGGGGGATACTACTTCATGACTGTGTTGGTCAGTCAGTTTTGTGTCATTCTGACCAAAATACTGACGAGAACAATTTAGAGGAGGAAAAGTTTGTTTGAGTCTCATGGTTTCAGAGGTTCTGTCCATGGTCAGTGGACTTCATTGCTCTGAGCCCAAGGTAAGGCAGGCAAAAGGGAATGGCAGAGGAAAACTTCTCAGCTCCTGGCAGCCAGGAAGCAGAGAAAGCCAGAGAGAAGAAGGAGTCAGAGTCAGATATAGTCCAAGGCTACACTGCCAGTGACTTACCTACTCCAGTCATGCCCTGCCAGCCTAATGTCACCACCTAGTAGTCCATTCAGTTACTAATCCGTCAAAAGGATTAATCCACTCCCGAGTTTATAGCTCTTATAATCTGATATTTTCATGTCTGAGCATTGCTACATTGCCTAACATATGAGTTCTTTGGGGGACCTTTTTAGACCTGAGCCATAACAATTAGCTTGGCTATAGAGCAGCACACCATCTCTCTTCCTTAGAAACTCAATTCCTGTAGTAACTGCTTGGGAAGATGTTAAGTCATATCTCCCTAAACTAACACTAAAGAGTTTCTTTTAACATCTCAATGTTTCCACATCTGGTAAGCCACTCAATAATGTAGAGTTGCCACAGCTTTCATTACTCTTTCCCTAAAGCCCCCTTTGGAAAAATTTCTATTTCCTTCTCTTTTCCTCTCATGCTGACCCCTGCACTGTTTATCACATCTCCTGGTGCCCATACTTACACATGCAAATCAAAAGGGACCCACCAAGGTGAACTGGTTCTGCACCCATAGGGCTTTGAGTGAAGCCTTGTGAAGGGATAAAGGAGGACCAAGACGTAGTCAATTCTCAAGAGTGAACTCCCTAGTTATCCATTCCCTGGGCTTCTAGAACCACTCAGTTAACAGAGATGGTGCACAGGAAATATGTTTGAGGAGAAAGATCAATCTGCTTCCACATTATTTCTGGAGCTATTTCCTCAGCACGGTTGGTCTCAGTCATGGCTTCTGAACCTACAGTCTATAGATGACCAAAAAGTATGTATATGAACTTGAATGGGGAAACATACATTCTTATTTCCACTAACCTCAACCTGGAATTTAGCATTTTCCTTCAATCATGAACATACACAATATTGGCAGTGCCTGTGTCTTGTTGCCAATGGAAATCACAGATATTTTCATGTCATATTAGAATTCTGCAGGTATTTCAAAATATCAATTACATGCATCCATCACTCTTTGAAATTATAGTAGTTATTAGCCCACCACAGACCATGATATTTAATGCCTAAAGTAAGGAGCACATTTATTCCTATATCACAAACATGATTTTTTTATTATTTTGATGACTGTATGTCAGTATAATTGGTTTCTTTTGCAATCCTATGTATCTTATTTTATATATTTAAAACCTTATTCTGAAAAGGGTCCATGGATTTCACCAGATTGCCAAAGGCATAAAGGTAAGAAGCCCTAAAAAAATACATTTTGCTGTATAGAGAGGCTTGCTGTGTGCTCAGTGTCTCTGGAGTTCATGTTATTTGTACCCAATTAGTATTCTGACTTGGTTGGCCTCTGAACTTGGGTTAGTGTTACTTGGAACTGCTTTTTCAATGCAAATGGAAAAATAAAATAAAACAGATTTATTTTTCTACTCAGCATCAACAGGTATATGTGTGTGTGTGTGTGTGTGTGTGTGTGTGTGTGTTCTGAAAGAGCAGCATGCCAAGAATTGGGTCTTCTCTTTTCAAAGATTTGACTCTCAGCTCCCCAAAGCATGAATAAAAACACCTTGGATTACAAATCATTTAATAAGAGTCAGAACTAGACAAAAGGCATAAAATATGCACAATCCCAGCTTGGACTTGGGTCTGCTGTGAGCGGCTGCAAGCATTTACTGAACATTTACTATGTGTCCAAGACACGGGCATGAGGAGCTCTGCATCTGCTAACCCTCACGCTGTTAGGATGGAATAGGTACTTTCAAGGAAGAGTTTTGTGTCTTAGAAGAGGAAACTGAAACTTCTAGTCATTAAGTAACTTTCTCTGGTCCCTCAGCTACTAAGTGTCAGGGATAGGATTTAAAAGGGAACTACCTGATCTTCTGGCTTCAGATTCTGAACTCTTAGAGAAAGTGGGCATCTGTTAGAACAGTTTGGGAGCAAGATTCATGGACCCTAGCCAGGCCCTGGTAAAGCTAAAACAGGTGCTTGCAGAAGGCCAGGTCTGCTTCCCATGGAGTCATCAAAGGCGCTGACAACCTGCCACCCTGAGATGACACTCTCCACCTCCATGCAAGGCAGGGAGGTATGCTTTGCCAAATTCAGAACCCTGGAAAGAAGTGAGACTGTGCAGGAGGTTATGTGGCGGAAGCTGGCCCTCCATCAGAGGGTTACAGAGGATTCCTTCTGCCCAGGGCCTGGATGAGATCACCCAGCACCCCTCCCTTCTATGCATGGAAAATGTACTTCTGGAGATTTCTGTCATGGGGTGATTAGGAGTGCTTAGACATTTACCCCCTGTTTATTCAAATAGTCTGAGCTGAGCAAACGTTTAAAATAATTTTTAGAAACCCATTATCAATATTTGTAAAGACCCCAAAGATATCCTGGACACCCAGGAGCGTCCTGGATCCTGGACACATCTCATCACTGTGTTACTGGTTGTCTCATGATTTATAATTATTAGAACTCTATTTTGTGGAGAATTTTTGCCCAACAACTTTGTATTATGTGATAGTAGAAGATAGAGACTCTCATCCATTTCACTAGTGTGGGATTCAGCATGCCTCCTGCTCACAAAGCCAATTACTTTCACCTGGAGTTAGAAGCTGTTCCACATGGACCTTAAATGCACATCAAGAAAACTGGGGAGTCTTACTTGCAAACACTTTCCAAGAGCCTATATTTGACCATCAGGAGCCCCAGGGAGGATAGGCTGTCACCTGCACACATGAAGGACTCACTCAGGTAATTAAGTCACAAGCAACATTTTCTTTTGGCTAGCTTCACTAAGAGAAGTATAGCTTTCACTATAACATTTCTACTGCCTTCTCTGGCCCTTTCAGCTTGGAGGAATCGCAATCTGCCTCTCCAACTCAGCACGCACAGCCTTCTCCTACTCTGTATATTTATGTACACTCATTCTCAGAGTATTTCTGTGGACTACTTGAAGCACCAAGCACATGGACTCATTTAATTCTTGTACCAACTCTATACCCCTTCTTATTATCCTCATAATATCTTATTATTCTCATTTCAGAAATGATGGCACTGTGATATCAAGGCATTGTGTAACCTGCTCAAGGTCATATCACTCCTAAGTGGCAGAATCAGGGTTTGAACTCAGCAACAGGATTGTGTGGGATCAACCACGGTGCATCTTGCCCAAATGCTTATTATTGCCTAATTTTTTCCTTTAGTCATTGTGAGCCTGCCTTGGAATGTTTATTCTCCTTGTAATATTTTCATATATGGATTATCTCTCACTGGACATAAGTTGCTTGAGGGTTTATGTTGGCTCCACCATTTGGGGGATTGGTCAGATCTTGGGAAGCCCTCTCCCGCTCTCAGCCTCTGTTTGCACATCTGGGAAGTGGCAATGACAATATTTCCTGGCCATGCTCACAAGGGTGTTGTAAGAGTTAAATGAAGCAGTGCATGTGAATATGCCACCCACAGTACTCAGCATAGTAGCACATGGTGGCAGATGCTGGTACAGTCAACAAATATTTATACTCAAGAGCCCTGGGATATGCAGCCGACAACAAGAGACATAGCCCCTGACTATTTGAACTTTATATTTTACTGGGGGAAAGAGAAACAATGAACCTCTACCAAACATTAAGGATGTTAGGCTGAAGTTAAACAAAGCAGGAAGAAAACAGAGAATGGTGGAAATGCTATTGATGTAGGTGGTCTGGAAAGACCCACTGATACTGCCACACATGAGCAGAGTCCTGAAAGAAGCGAGCCTTACTGACATGGAGGAAGAACACTCATGACAGAGGAGAGGGTAAATGCAAAGGCCCTGAGGTACGAGCGGCTTTGCTGGGCTTGGGATGAACAAGGAGTTACAGAGGTAGGACTCATAGCTTGTAAAACTATAAAGTCACTCTGAAATGCAAAAACAAAAAAAAGAAAGAAAGAAAAAAGGAAAAAGTTCACCACCACTACTGTTACCACCAAATCCTTTACTTTAAAATTTTAAGTGTAATTATAACAATAAAGAAGCTAAAATGAATCATCACCAATGTTATCTGGATGACTTGACTGTCATGATACCAAGCATGCAGATAATACAGAAAACCAGTCTATTCTCTCCACATGATGCCAAGCACAGAACTATTCAGTAACATCTAACTGGATGGAGAACTTTTTTCTTGTTTTCTATCTCAGTATCTAGATTCTTATGGGTAATGAAAGCTTTTCTGGCAGGTGAAACAAAGGTATGAAAGGTTCAAGGGCATTAAATAAGAAGAATCATTCGGTATATCCTGCAGAAAAGAGACCGCCTTTTGGCATAAACCAAACAATAGTTCTGCTCTTTTTGTGGTTCAGAGTTCTGTTCAAGACAGTAAGAGGTCAAGTACTCATGAAACTATTTTTTTGAGGCAGGCACCATCCACATTTTTCTAGGAAGGAAACCAATGAGTCTAAGATTTCCATATTCAAGACTCCCCAGTCCTGATTTGAGTCCCCGTCAGCCAAGCTGCCCAATCCACTCTTCCTCCACCTGCTGCTGGGTCTGCCCCTGGCAGGACATTAATCTCATGTGGTGATCTCAAGGAGAAACCCCAAAATATCATCTCTAGGAATAGTGTCTGTTGAGTGTAAGAGTACCCCAATTTCTAGATAGCAGAACCACTCCACCCTATAAAGAGGCTTACAGGACGTAGGAAGTGTGTGTAGGCTTCAGGAACGCTGTCACCACCCCCGAACTTCACGAATCTGCCTGATGTGGCACCTTCTGACTCAAACCTCAGTTCCCACCTGAAGGAAGGGGGCAAAACTGTGCTATTCTCTCTAGATGACTAATCCACATTTCACCACCAATTTTCAATATGTTGTTTTTTTTTTTAAAATATTATGGCTCTTTATCCTCCAGTATGAATTTTCTTCTACATCTAAGTAATGCTTGGCTGAGGATAGGGAATTGGGGTTCAACAGGAGAAGTAAGAGCAGGTTCTCCACGGGAAAACAATACAAATCAACACCATTATCACAAGATAATAGATACCCAGTGTTGGAGTTGTCATTTAATGCCCTTGATGACTCCATTTTATAGATGAGGAAGTTGAGGCCTAAGCTTTCCTTCCTTCCTTCCTTCCTTCCTTCCTTCCTTCCTTCTTTCCTTCCTTCCTTTCTTCCTTCCTTCCTGTACTGGGGATTGAACCCAGGTGCACTCAACCAGCCTTTTTAATTTTTTTTATTTTTTATTTTGAGACAAGTCTCGCTAAGTTGCAAAGTTGCTGATTTTGCAATCAACTTTGCAACTTTGCAAAGGGCCTTGCAAAGTTGCTGATTAAACTTGCAATCCTCTTGCCTCAGTCTCCTGAGCTGCTGGGATTACAGGAACGTGCCACTATGCACTGCCTAGCAAACTTTTTAACTGCTCATTCAGAAAAGGAGTAAAGCAATGTGAAAATTGCTATAAAGCAGGTGTTCCTATTTCAGAAGCAATTGCAGGCCACGCACACCTGCTTCACACAAGCCGTGCTTTTACATTTGGAGTTGTGAAGTCTGCTGGCCCTGAAAGACTGTGAGCTCTTTCTTCAAAAGAGACAGCAGTTGGCCTTTCCAAACCATCAATAAAGATGAAGTAGCCTGGACCAAGGCCAATTCCTAAAATCCACAAGGATAAAGTTACAAAATAGCTTACAGGGCCACTCCTTGGCTTAAAACTACATTTACAGGGATTTGGCCTCACACGAGTAGAATAAGGGGGCTTATTCCTAGTCCAACTGAATGTGCATTTGAGGTCTCAGGACAGAATAAACACCAGTTACAGTTCCCAGTCAAGGGACACACTAGGTAGTACCTCTCAAACTTTAATGTGCTTCAATGTAATCAGGGAGTTTATCATCAGTGCTATTCTGGGAGCCACCTCCAGAAAATACACCCTGGAGATTCTGATAGAACCACTTAGAGAGGCAAAACCCTGGGTCCATAGTGGGCTGTGTCTATGTTTAGGGGAAGCTATTTTCAACCAGTGTCAGGCTTCAAACGATGGCTTGAGGTCAAGTATAATATCTCTTGATTAAACAAACTTCCTTAAAAATTAGGATTTTCTTTTTCTTACTGAGCATTTGTTCTATGCAACTTTGAGTTGTTAAAAATATAAACCTCCACGCATGATGATATTATTCTGAAACTGGGTTGAAACGACTGTGGATCAAAAACTTTTTTTTAAAAAAAGTATGTCTGTTCATAACATGCACAGACATTTTTTCTTGTCATTATTCCATATATATATATATATATATATGGAATATATATATGTATATATATATGTATACATAGCCACTGTCCACTACTTACCTAGCATTTACATTGCATGAGCTATTATAGCTATCTAGAGATGACTTAAAGTAGGTTCTATATAAGTATCAAGGATTTGAGCATTCGTGGAGTTTGGAATTGCAGCAGGTCCTGGAACCAGTCCTGAATACTGGGGGATGACTGTAAAATTGAACTGTATATATTATCATATATACACATATATATTGTAGTATACATGTGTATGTATTTATTATATGGGTATTATATACACACGTATATTACAATATTCAAATGCATATAGTAAATACCACTGTAATAAAATATTAAACACTAGTGAGATCCTGATCCTCAGAGAACTCAGGCCCTCAGAGAACTCAGATTAGTTATGCTTTGTTACCCCACCCAGGACCTCAAAAAACTCAGAGTACAACAACAGTGAGCAGGACCCAGTATTCTTCAGAATTCTACCAACTTCACAATGCAGTCAAATCTACACTTCAACAGAGCCTGGGGTCCCCCTTGACCACCCCAAGCTGCAGGGCTGCCATGTCATCCCGCCACACTTCACCACCAGCCACATGTCCCCGAGGCTCCTGAAGGGACTCCTCTTGTCCAGTGCATTTATGCAACTCAGGAAGCACGGGAATAGCTTGTGTTGGTGCTTTCACAAAACCTTTTTTTTCCAGACTTAAAGGAGAGGTGAAGTCTGAATTGCCCTGAGGGATCTGACCATAGTCGGCCTAGGAAACCTGATTTCTCCATGGTTTACAGGTTCAAGGGCTACCATGCATCACCTCCATCATCTGTCCTTGTGTCTAACCAACGCAAGGCAGGTATAATGAGCTCCCCCTACATTGGATCGAGAGCCAGGTGCCTCTGTGATGGGAAGTGTAGACAGAGGTGCTGGGCTGCAGTTTCGGTGGGAGTGGAGGAAGTATAGAGTTCCTCTCTGGGTCAGTGAGATCACATCTACAGAACACTTACAAAACCACCCAGATGTTATGGAAGGAAAGACCAAGAATAAAGGCAGGATCACAGCATACCAGATCCACTCCCAACTGGTCTAGATCAGTGGTTCCCACACCTAGCTCATCTCTCAATGCCCTGAGGAACTTGTTAAAATAGATTCCTAATCCCCAAGCCCCCACCCCACTCCACCTCCCTTTCAGCAGAATCAGTTTCCAGGATCGACAATACTCATTTGAAACAAACATTTTGGGAATGGATACGCTGCTGTCCTAGGAAATCAGTTTCAACAATGTGGTTATTTTTAAAAGTTCGGCTGAAGTATGAAATTGTCCAAAGTGGCCCAGACAGGTCTGAATATTTTATGGGCTTTTTTGGCTCATTAATCTATTATCTGGAAATTTTAGGGTCATCTTAAAAATCGTGATTCATTGGAAGATATAGATCCATTCATTTCTATTTTTGTTTTTCTTTTATGTGAGGTAGAATCAGTAACAATAAATTTTATTCCAAAGAAAATCCTGTGGAACAGAAAAAAACCACCAAGCTCTCCAGAGTGTTTTTGGGGGTGGTCCTTGCTGCCCTGTAGGATCACCTACAGACCTGCTAACAGTGTCTCATGGAGGCAGCACAGAATCTGCATTGGTAACTTTGCTAAGCATTATTCTAAACAAGTTTCTGATCAACAACAAATACTAAATACATATATCACACAATTCACAATTTTAACCATTTAAAAATCACAATTCAGTGGCAATTCTGTTCACTCACAGTATCATAAAAACCATCATCTCTCTTTAAGTCTAAAACATTTCATCACTCCCAAGAGAAACCCATCAAGTTGTCCCTCTATCTCCTGCTTCCAGCTCCTAGCCGCCACTAACCTGCTTGCTCTCTCTATAGATTTGAATACTTTGGATATTACCTATAAATTGAATTATACAATATTTGGCTTTCTGTGTCTAACTCAGCAATCCCACTCAGAATATACTCCAAAGAATTATAAATGGGATTTCATACAAAAACATGTCCATGAATTTTCAAAGCAGGATTATTAGTCATACCAAAAGTGGAAAAAATCCAGTGTCTGTCAACTGATGGATTGAAAACAAAATGTGGTATATTCATAGAATGGAAATTGATTGATTGATTAGAAATAATAAAGCCCAGGTTTATGCTATCACATGGATGAACATTAAAAAAATGCTAAATGAAAGAAATCATTTAAGAATGAAAGAAATCAGTCACAAAAGTCCACATTATATGATTCCACTCATAGGATCTTTCTTGAACATTTTAACAATTATGGTCCCATAATTCAAGATGTTGTTCCAGTGCAGTAATTTTTCAGAACAATCAACAACTTCAGATTGTATCCCAGGCCATCCTGGTATTTCCATCAGCATTAAAAAACTTGGATTTTCTACAACTCAGTTGTACAGGGTGGGGGACTAATGGGGGGTTAGAACTTAAATCACATTTGGGTGGTTAATATGTGACTGAAGTAGAAGATAACTTTTCCTGGGTTCAAGTTGACTAACACTAGTCTAAGTCAGGGAGGAAAGGGAAGAATCATACCACAAATCATTATAATCCTGCAATATATTTTTTTCCTTCGGCAAGAGGTCATATTTTTATTTTGGACTGCATTACCATAGCTAAAAGAACACTTAGTCGTTCTGTTGTGCAAATATTTGGAAGCTAACTGTATCTAATTTGGTTTCATGCAAAGAGACAAATGAAACCTGTTTAACCTTCCTCCACACATCTTACTGTGATTAGGGAATTGGTGGTTTTTCAAAATTCCCATCTCATGATGCTAATAAGCAACAACATATAGAAATCAGTGTCTCCACAGAGCTCAGCTTTTCCTTTTTCTCTATACATCTCATTCTGAAGCCATCTTGGTGGCTCCATTCTCACAACTGGGTTTAGCTAAGGATTACTGGTCTCCCAGATATGTAAAGGGGCTCTTAACTTACCGCATCCATCAGGCCCTTCACTGTGGGAGATTTCAGCATCAAAGCATCAAACACATCGTCTGTCTCCTTTCTCACATACAAGAGCACTGAAAGAGAAGGGACAAGAGCTGTGTGATTGAAGGGTCCCTGCTTCCTGTCAAACAGGCATCTCAGGCAGACATCACCTACTGAGCTTGGACCCCAGACCAGTTATGTAAGGGACACTGAGACATCTACATGGATGCCCTGTGGCTAGGGACTTCTAAGGAGTAAATCAATGACATAAATGGACACCCTGGTCATACCTACCATGCTGTCAGTTGCTTTGACACATATGTTCACATTTGAATTTCTCAAGATGCATACGTGATCTTTTTATGACATCTTTCCTGCAAATTTTTTCTTCTAATTGCTGACTCGTTCATTCAACAAATATTACTGAACAACCACCAGAACCACTAGGCCCTGTGCACTAGGAGATGAGATGATAGGTCCCTGTCCTTAGGGAGTTCAGCATCCACTTAGAGAGGCAGAGAAATAAGCTAGATAGAGTCTAGAGTGCTTTACAGCCTGAACGTGCCAGGGTGAGGGTGGGAGCAAGCTCAGCGAAGGTGACCTTGAAGGAGAGATCTTAGTCAGAAAGACTGTAGGGGCTTCAGAACTGGCAAGTGATGGGGGGCTGTGGAATGGGGATGGCAGATTCCAGGCAGAAGACCAACACATGCACAGGTCCCAGAGGGTGATGGGGCACCATCAGCGGAGGGAGGAGCTCAGGATGTGAAGCAGCATGGACCTGGGTTTGAGCAGATCCCATGCCCACTTTGAGGAACTCGGAGGTAGATGCATGTGTCAAAGCATCTTACAGCCCAGTAGATGTTATCAGGGTATCCGTTTATGTCATGGAATTACTCCTTGGAAGTCCCAAGCCACAGGGCATGTTTGTAGATGTCTCAGTCACCCTTGCACATCATCTGGGCCAAGAGTCCAGGCTATGGGCCTGGTCATGTAACCTATCCAAGTTTAGATTTTCTCTATAAGAGGAATGCACATGGTTGCCATGAGGGAGTCTGGGAAAGGAGGTCCATGTGGCATGCTCTAGTACAGTACTGACACAGGGCCAGCACCTAGTCCTCAACCTGGAAAAGTTGATAGGAAGAAAATGTGGTTCTAGTGCTCTCAGTGAAGTAGAATGTAGTTTTCTACTCATTTCTCTCTAAAATAAGAGATGGTTGGGACCCCAGGAATTCTTAAAGATGTACAAATGGAGCTCAGAGAGGGTAATATACTTCCCCAGGGTCCCACTGACATGACAGCTGTTGGCTGCTGTTTCTCCTGCTCATCTTTATCCTCCCTATTCCTTTCCTAATAGCAATTGTGCTGGAACTTGGTTCCCAGAAAGAACTGGCAATTGCTATTCAGATGCAACCGTGCACCTGCAGCCCCAGTGGACTGACTGCCCTTTGTGTCTCCCTCCTTCTGGTGATGTGACTTCTGATTCTTCAGAGGGAAGAAAGAGGGTCAAGGCCAAAGCTCCATGCACCTAGCCACTCTAGGAAAAATATACCTAGGTCATAAAACCCCACTGAGTCTAGGTCCCAACTACAATTGAATACCAATTGAGCTACAGTCGCCATCTGCCAGAAGAATGAAGTTGGAGGTAGAAATGAAATCCCCTCTAATCCAAACTGATTCCCAAGGATTTCATTAAAGTTGCTGCTTTCCAAAGGCCAATTCAACATGGATGCAAGGACTCTGTTTCAATTGCCTTTTTGCAGCAGAGAATGCTCAGTAGTTATGACAAAGGAAGAGAGGGAGGGAGGGAGGGAGAGAGGAGGAAAGGAAAAAGGAGTGAGCTTAAGAATTTTGCAGAATTTCTTCTCTTTATCAAATATAAAGTATCTATTAAATAGAGTGAACATGTCTAAAGATTTCCAAAATTAGTCCTTTGGAAGGAATATTTCATAGCTTCCATTTTGGTTAAGATGATCTAGTGATCTAATGGTTATTATGAGAGGATTCCATGTTAGCAGTATACAGAAAAATAATTAGAACACAGGAACCCAAATACATCTCAATAAGAAAAATTAAAAGGGGAGGGGAAACATGGGGGGGGGCTGTTACAGATAAAAACTCTATTCTTCCCAAAACTCTCAATAGGAAAAAAAAAAAAGAGGAATTTCCAGCCAGCTGACCTTAAGGAAACCCCAAGCCACATTCTATTAAAGAGTCTTGCTGCCACTGTATTTACAAATTGCTTCTTTTCAAATTATCATCTTTAAAATAAGATGGCTGGCACACTTGCTTCAGGAGTGGTTGGACGTGGTCAAGGTGTTCTGGAGCCACAGGAGGAACATCAGGCAGGCAGGGTAGTTCCTCCTTTCTCCTTCTGGGCTGGTTGGCAGCCATACCTGGGCGTGCTGGGCTCACAGCACACCCCGACAGCTTGCCCAGGAGTCAGCTTTCATTAGCTCCTGTCTATGGCAGAGCAGCCATAATAGCAATCGTCGCTCTGCCAATGGCAGCAGAGCCTCCCAGATGCTGCACAGCTGAAGGCAGACAGCCACAGGGGGCAGCCCCCTAGTGACTCCAAGCAGACCCCCTGACAGGTGGCGACAAAGCCAAAACAACCAATAATAACGGCTTTAGTGATAATTGCGATCATCCCCTCTCTTGGGGAACTTCTGACAGACAAATAAACAATAGAAACCATCAGTGACCCTAATTCCCCAAGCCTGTCAAACTTCAGCTCCAAGCAGAAGCTCCAAGCCAGGGGCTCAGCAACTCTACTGTCCTCTTTGCTGGTAGGATACGGCGCCCTCATGTGTCTCTGTTTCAAAGCCACAGCTTTCCTTTTCTTGGCAACCCAGTGCAATTTGTAGTGGAATTTTTTTGTGTGGGATTCACAATATCTGAAAAATAGTCTTTAGCCACCAAGCACTAACTATGGAAGTAAGTATGATGATGTAAGCCTGTGGAATCTTGGTTTCCATGGAACTTTGCCCTTAATTCTAAAGTATAGGGTAGAAAAGACATACAGGAACAGAATTCGAAATAAACGAACACTGAATAGGGGGAGCCTGTAAAGTCAGAAAATCTTTTAAAGGTTTAAATGTTGCAAGTAGAATTCTGCAAATCTAATTACTTATCCACAATTATAATGCTGTAACTTAGGTGGATAGACACCTAATAATCAAACTAGTATTTATAATAGTAAACACAGTGCTTGCCACATGCCAAGGACCTGAATGGAGTGTCCTCCATGCATTAATCCATCAGTCCTCACGACAACTCTCTAGGTAGTGACTTTCATCATCCCCACTATACAAATGAGGACTCTGGGTAACAAGAGAATGAAGGACCTGCCCAAGGTCATACAACTCCAAGGGGATGAGGCAGGCTCCCAAGGAGTGCTCTTGACCATCACTCAAATTCCATTACAATAAATAGGAGCAAAATAAATAAAATTTCTCAATAGCAAAACAAGGCTAAGCTCATGTTTAACATGGTGCAATGTAAGTTTAAAGTCTCTGGAAGCCCTCAGAATTGGCTGCAGAAGGACAGAGGGGAGGTGGCTGTTCCATGCCCTGCCCTCTCACCCTAAGGGAGGACAATGTCGTGCAGCACTGAGAGGCTGGGCAAGACGTTGGCTCTCATGTTTGTTTCTTTCCTTCTTGGTGAAGTGAAATAAGAACCCTTGACCATGAGAAAATGAATAAGTTGTGACATCATGGAAAACAGAGGTCCCTTTATTTGTGTGAGATTAATCATTGTTTGCATTCATTATGAACGGTCCTTGGGTTCTGCTTCTTATTTATTTTTTTTTCCAGGCTAGGAATGGAACCCAGGAACTCAAGCAAGATTCTAGGCAAGCCTTATACTACTGAGTCACACCCCTGGCCCAGTCACTGCTTCTTATGAGGTGTTTCGGTCATATACACAGTAAGAGTTTCTTTTTAACCTGGAATCTCACTGCTGGATGAGTCAGTACATTTGTTACCATTCTCCCAAGACAAAGGAAAGAGCCAGTGCCCAGAAAGAACAAGCCTTACTTAAGATGTTTAAAAGGGCACAATTTAATGCAAAGAAGAAGACTGTGAGCTTCCTGTGTAAATAAAAATTCAGGAGGGCTGGCCCTGACTCACAGGGCTGGGGGCTGCAAGCTCTTCTTGGTGGAACGCCCCACCCCTCACTAGACCATGGGAGGTCTAGTCAGGGGAGCCGTGCCAGTGGCAGGCCCCAAATGGAGAGATACCTCGCTTTATCCCTTCTTCTTTCATCTGCTTAGAAGGTGCTGGACCAAACTCCTCTTCCATGGGCCTGAACATCCGTTTAACAAGGACACTGTGAGGAAAAAATGAGCAGAAATTGTTAAGGGCAGCAGACAAGGTGTGGAAGCTCAAGTTCATGTATGTGGTCCTTCTCCTTTCCCCTTGTTCATACTGTCCCCAAATCTCTACAGCTGGATCCACTCACCAGGCTCCTTCCTGCCCTCACAAGTCCCAACTCACCCCTGTTGGAGGCAGAAAACACACTCCACCATCTTGGAGGTATAGACTTAAGACCTGCTCTATATGCTGATTATGGATCCACAAAGGGGAGAGTTCTGGATCTTGCCCACTCTAGACTTCAACTGCCTTCCTCTTTCTGTTGAGAAGATCAGGACTGGGGGAAGCAGGGGTTAGCAGTGTGGTTCCCAAGTCAGCCCTCTTCCATCCAGCTGTGGCCTGCTTTTCTGCCCCATCTTGCCAGCCCCTTCAATGCCACTTAGGGCACAGCAAGGACCTGCTTTGCTGGGACTTGGTTGTAAAACTGTCCTAATGCCTGCTGTTATCCCTCTCCCTGGGTTAGAGTAGGTGAGGCTGCACTGGTGGGAGCTCCTCTCAGACCCAGCAGCCTGTCCTTTCTTCCTCCTCAAGGGAGGTTCCAGTCCCTATCCCTGGAAGCCTACAGAGTTGAGTCTCTGCATGACCTCAGTTGGGTCAGTTCAGGTGGTTCTGTATTTCTTCCCAAAGTCCCTGTCCATTCCAGGCACTCTAAGGAAGGGAAGGACTGTTTGCAAGGAACAGAAATTAGAAGTCACTGATGCCATGAAAATGCTCCTCAGTGGAATCTTGCCATTCTTTAAGCTTTCAAGGGAGAAGACTGTAGGGTTTTAGAAATTGTAATTCTCTCTGGGGATTCCTGGGTCCATGAAGCAATGCCAGACAGACAGTTCAGCAGAACTGTTAAGATAGGAACTCTGGGGCCAGGCTACCTTGGTTTAAAATCCTACTTTATAATTTACTAACGTGGGGTCTTGAACAAGTTTCTCAACTTCCCTGGGCCTCAGTCTCCTTGACTTTAAAAAGAGGCTGTTGACATAGAAATGACAATGTTTAAGGAGATAGAAATGCTAATGACCCTGAGTTGATCATTACAGATGGTAAACATGCATCAAGTTATCATAACATACCCCGTGAATAAGTACAAATATTATACGTCAATTGAAAAATAAATGTCGGAAATTAATCAGTTAATTAATTAAATTTTAAAAGGAGGCTGTTGAATGAACTCACATCGGAAGCACACTCACAAGTGATTCCCTGATCCACTGTAAGTACCACTGAAGTGTTAGAGGAAGATGATGATCACAAGTTGGAGACATTGCACAAGAGAGATATGGAGAAGACTAAATAAAGCAGACAATTTGAAAGAGGTCGGAATTTCCATTCACCATCACAGCAAATAGTTTAAACCATCACTTGAGTCTACTTTAAGGACTAGTGTTGGTAACGCTCCCTGCACGGGAGGGAGGCTGACATGGTACAATCCCAAGTATCCAGTTAATGCAAGACCCTGCAACTCCCTGCTGGCATTTTTGTCACCAGGAAGTTATTTGTCAATTCTCAAGTCAAGTTAATGATAGGGTCCAGAAGTAGGAAGAGTACACAGTACAGAACTAGGAACAGTCCAAAAATTCTTATTTCTATGAATTCTAATAGCTTAAGCCAAGGATGCTTTAATTTATCTTCTCATATTCTAGCTGGTCCAAAGGGTGTGTCAATCAATTAAACTCCTTATTAAGACTTGAGATTTTATAAAGCTTCATCTCCTTGATCACTTAAGTCTCAGGAACATTCTGAGCCAATCAGGGCAAGGACCAGTTTCATCCCATCTCAGTAATGACGGACGTCTCAGTGGGTTAAGGGTCCTACTAAGCAGGGTAAGTTCACTTATTGGGGGCAGAAAGGGAACAGGCTACTCTGAGAGCCCATCTCTGACCTCTGAAGGAACAGCCTCACCACAAAGTTACTCAAAAAATCCAAGATGATGGGTAAGGTATAAGAAATATTACTGAGACAGTCTTCTTTTATTTTATTCCCTAGTATGTCAGATAATGAAAACAGCTAGAGAAAAATCTAAACCTCAAGTCCCAGCTGAGTGTTAGCAAGCTTGTAGGACACGGTTCCCTCTGCCTTCCCCTCACTATTATGTCCTAAAAGCAGGTCATGTTACTCTGTCATGTCTTGGAACTTCAGGACTGAAAGACTAAAAATCCATTCACACAGCAGTCAGTGGCCATTAGGTTAATAACGGGAAAATGGCCTGAAATACCACCAGACGCTGTTTCATGCTGTGTGAAGGTTCCTGAGCTAATGTGCTCTCTCTCTCTCTCTCTCCTTCCCTCCCTCCCTTTTTTACCAAGCAAGATGCATTTATATTTTTCCAGTTCTGTTGACTCGATAGCACCCCATTCTGAGCCATGACTGACTTTGCCATTAAAATAGCATCTTGGACAAGCCACATTTCTCTTGGGAGTTCAAAATTGCTTTTCCACACTTGCAAATCTATAAACCCAGTAGGGGTCAATAAGTGTCATGTGCTCGGAATTCTACTTTTTCAATTGTTTTCAAAGCAAGTCCAGAAAGGAAGGGCAGGTATGACTGGTCTGTTTGCCCGATGAAAAGAGCACACGTTTCAGGCCTCCTGGTGCTCAGGGCAATTAGGGTTATCACACCACAGAAGGCCTGGAGGACTAGGAAAAGGTGCCTTCTCTGACATCGATCTCCATCCACTGGTGCCGCAAGGTGGTCGATATGTAGAGTGACCCTCGGCCAGCAGCACATTCAGCCACAGGCTTATAGGATCCATCTCAGGGAAAGCAAGTCCCTGAGGTATAAACAGAGGAGTATGAAAATTCATCAGAAAATATTGAGAAGGTGTCAGACCTAAAGCAAGAGTCTCTGGTCATACCCAGGAGAGATAATTGCTGTGTCCTACCTGCCAGATTGAACTGCCCTAGGCGTTGGGTGCCCAGTGAGGAGGTGTCAAACAAAAGTGCAGAAAAAGGGTAGCAGGTACCATGGGGACATAGTTTGTCCATTTCATAACTCTGCTATGGCCCATGGATTCTACTTTCTGTGAATGCCCTGAATAAATGGAGTCTGCTCTCCATGTTAGTGTCAGAAACAAGGTGGTCATCTTATATTCAAGTTCTCACAGAGTCTTTTATAGAGTATAATCTTGATTATTTTATTTTCAACAGATTTCTCTTTGAGGAAGTCAGCCCAAAATGACATTAATCAGTGTTCATTTGGAGTGCTTATAGAATTCACTTAACAAAAAAGGAAGGAAAGAAGGAAGGAAGGAAGGAAGAAAGAAAGAAATAGAGAAAGAGAGAGAGAGAAAAAGAGAGAGAAAGAAAGAAGAGGAGAGAACATGTGGGGTTTAGGAACTACTATGGCAATAATGAACTCAAAAATGTAAGATACAAATGATTAGGTCCGTAAGTTCCAGAGGGATCATTTTAAAAAACAGTACAGATTTTTTTTTCCTGACTAAAATGTTATAGGTTGAGGCAAGCCACTGTTCCAGCCAAGAATAACTTGAAAAACTGTCTAAATAAAAAAATAATAAAAATATCTTACTAAAGGTATTGGAGAGCTGCCCAAACGACAGCCAGAACTTGAACAGAGAGGTGAGCTCAGAAGATAGCTGTTTCCTTCTTAAAGCATCTGCTGACTCTAGGTTGGGATAAAGAGCATGGTGCTCATTTTCATTATTACTTAAAGGCAAAGAAATTTGCACAGCTTTGACAATTTTGTGGTGTTCGATACACAGAAGTCTGGGCTTGGGACTGCAAAGTTACCCAGGACTTATGCTCAAATTTCTAGAGATCAAGGAGGCACAAAAAATTGAACCAGATACTCTGCCATCCTCTTATTGAGGTGTGTGCCACGTTAAGCTACACAAGACAACGGACTAAGGAGTGAAGCAGGAAGGCCTTGAAAAGCATAGAGGAGTGAAGAACTTGGCCCAAGAACCACCCCTGATGGAAGCTGTGCACATGTCACTGAAGATGACACCTGCTCAGGGCCAGGTGAGTGCACATGGAAGCCTCAAATCTGGTTCCTACTGCCACATAAACTCATCAGGACTTTTCACCATTTGGGTTCCACACTTCAAGGGATGAACCAGGTTGTGCTTTTGTGAAGGCCAGAAAGATAACCCAATGAGGGCCTGTCTCTTGAGGCTTCCTTTGCAGGCACATGTCAAGAATTGAGAGGGGTAGGCAATAAGGCACAATAGTTAAAAGCAGGTAATGGGATGTGCAGGTAGATATTCATTCAATTCTTGCCCTCTGTCACTTCCTAGGAAGATGACATTTTGCAAGTTTTCTCAACTACTGAAGACTCAATTTCCCTATAATCAAGGGAAATCTGGGAGAATTGAATGATATACTATATATAAGGCACCTAGTTCTGTGCCTAGTCAAGGTATCCAATGAATGTTAATATGACTTTCATAGAAAACTATAGTCAACTACCTGTATATTAACACTGAGGCTCCAATGCTGCCCATATTAATTAATCAAATGTGTAAGAGAAGGAGATTTGGGTCTCAGGACTCATAATTATGTAAGGGTAATTCTTTTTTTTAACTTTTATTTATTTATTTTTACAATAGCTTTTTTTGATAGTGATAAATATCTATTTTTAATTTTTTTCATATATGTATATAGGGTAATAATGTTTGTCTCAGTCTACTGTCCTTCTCATCCCTACCCACCCACCCCTCCCCTCACTCCCCTTTGTACAGTTCAAAGTTCCTTCATTCTTCCCTACCCACAGCCCATTATGGATCAGCATCTATCAGAGAAAACATTCAACTTTTGGTTTGGGGGAATTGGCTTATTTTACTTAGCATGATATTCTCCAGTTCCATCCATTTACTGCAAATGCCATAATTTCATTCTTCTTTAAGGCTGAGTAATATTCCATTGTGTATATGTACCACATTTTCAGGGTAATTCTTACAGAGAGGCAGAACCAATGGAGTTACAAGCAGGTCAATAACCATCCAAACGTAGTCAATTTGCAAAGGGCAGTTTGGAATAAGACAGATTTACAACTAAGATCTGCTCATCAAGGAGCATTCAGGATCTCAGGCCTTCTCACTCTGACACTAACTTTTCTCCAAAGGTTTATATTTTATTGTTTTACTCATAATACTGAGTGGAATGTTAATGGTAGATGGGCATCTTAGAGATAGTCCTATACAAAATCTACAAGTACGAAATTGAGAAAATCAAAGCCCCGAGATCAAGGAGCTGGCCTGAGACTTCACATTAGTAATTGGCAGCCAGATGAAGGACTCAGGTTTCCCAAGTTGAGTCAACGTTCCTTCCATGATGCCACAATGGTCTGTTGGAAGATATGTGAATAACAGATTAGAATTAATGGTGCTAATGATTTCTGCTCATTCAGCCACTGGAAATGTATTATTTATGTGCCAAAACATAAAGAACAATCTAATAAAGTATTTAGAAAATTTAGAACTCTGAACTTAGAGGTAAGTCCTGACCAAAGTTCTGCCCCAAGGTTGGGGAATCATCTTACTCCTTTGAGACTGTTTTTCTTTGGAAAGGAAGGTGGCAAACATTTTCTGTCAAGAGCCAGATGATGACTATGTAGGCACCATGGCCCATACGATCTCTATTGTAACTACTTGATCCTGTTGCTATAGCCCCAAAACAGCCACAGACAATACATAAAGGAATTTACATGTTTGGGTTCCAGTAAGACTTTATTTATGGACACTGGGAGTTCATGTAATTTTTATAAGTCACGCAATATTTTTCTTCTTTTGAAATTCTTTTTAACTGTTGAAAAATATGAGAACCATTCTTAGTTTACAGACTATTCAAAAACAGATGATGGGCCTGAGGTGGTCCTGAGGCCACCACGTGCCACCTCTGCTCTAGGAATGAGCTCAGCAACATCTGCTCCATTTACTTCACCAGCTGTGAAATGTTTTACCAGGAAATATATTCATTACCTAGGAAGAGGAAGCCCAGGTTTGACTGTGGTTTGGGTGGAAAAAATATCTAGAAATTCTAGTTGCACCTATCTAATGCAAACTAAAAGCATAAAATAGATATTGAAAAGGAATGGAATTCTGGCTTGCTTTAAGAGAGAGAAAAAAAAAAAACAACCAGCAGGTCATAAGAAGTTAATCTGCAATTCATGTGGTTCAAACACATGTTTTATTCTAAAGGCCAATTTTAAGGAGACTATTAATGAATTCAGTAGTATCCCCTGGAGGGAAATTGGGATTTTGAGGGATAAAACTATATTTTAAAGAATATAAAGAATAGCTGCAGGGAATAAAGGGATATTTGGATGTTGAGGGAGATTGAGACTTAATCCAGGGAGCAGGACAAGACCCGATAGGTTGAAACAAGAGCAGGTGATGTCACTCAACAGACTATATGACTTGTTAGGAGCTGGTGTGATATAACATGTAATCCCCTCTAACCCCCTGTCACACCCACACACCCACTGAGCTCTCCATTGCTGGCAACATTCAGACAGAAGCTGGCTGACCACCTCTCAAAGATACAGTATAAATGCTACCATTGCCTGGAAGAAGCAGTCAGCTCAATGTCTTCAAAGGTTCTTTCTTGACTCTAAACTTTGGAATTTATAAAATGAGTTAAGAATAGAAAGAACTTCGAAGATTTGACTGCCCCTAAAATTCTGCAGTACCATATTCTGGTGAGCATGTGTTCTATGCAAAAATGGAGAACATCCCTATCACTGTTACACAGAAAACATTGGCAGCCTTCAGTGACAACCTTTTATCTAATCCTCGGTACAGAAAGCAAACAGGTTCTCAGCTGTCCCCAGTGAAACCAGCTGAGTGAGGCCTTCCAGCAGTATGTGTGGGTTCTGAGTGATACTAGAGGTAGGGCAATCTCCTTTGGCTCTTGCCCCAGGCTCATCTTGATCTTGTGTTGGGACCAAGCAATAGGCAGCAAGGGCCATCCTCCTCCCTCCCAGGTGGTCCCTTTCTCAGGTCCTGAGTGCACAGCTGGGTGGAAAGTCCCACTTCATGCCCAGGGCTACCCAGTGCTGAAAGTACCACATCCACTGACATGAACTGACTCAGGGTGTTTAGGTGAAATAACCAAGTGTCTTACCCTTCTCGCTCATCATCTGTGTTGTAATACACCTGTGGAACAAAACAATAGGCTTACTGTAGGTCAGAGATGGCAAATGGAAACAGCATGTGACAAGCAGACTTTCCCAACGGCCTCTTAAGAAGACAAAACACAAATGAGTTTAATGATGCTGTCTGTGTTGCTAAGGAAATGCAGATTTTAACCTCTTTATATTCTCCTTGGGGTTAATTCTTAGATTTTAATGAAATAAAATAGGAAATCTGATTATTTCCAGCTGAAGTCAATCTGATCAGATTACTTTGGCCCTAAGCCAAATCTTGCTCTTGACATTAAGGAAAAATGTTGGCAGGATCTAAATTCATTGTTTAGAAAAGCTCTGGCTTGGAGGGTGGCTCTGAGACCAGGCTTATGAGTAACTGATCCCACCAGGTCCACAAACAAGCCGCTTCCAGGCACTGGGGAAGGGATGGCCAGAGTGCCCGTGGCAGACCAGCAGTACCCCAGGCCTTTCAACTGCTGTGGCCCTGAAAGGGTCTGGGTTCCCCTGGCATCACACAGCCAAACTTAGGGGTCAAATGCATTCAGGCTGGTGAAGGTCATGTGACCCCAAAACCCATTCCTGGCCACAAGGAAGCTCTCTGAGGACAAACATCATAAGGTGGTCAGTACATGGTCAGCTGAATCAGAATTTAAACATTTCTGAAGCATCCTTATTATTTAATGGAAGATGGGAAACGTTCAGAGGGAATCTGCTATGTATGTGTATCCTCCTCACCCAATTATTTCTTAAAAATTAATCTTGGGCCTTTTGTGAGCTTTATCTGTGTGCTTCAGGGCCAGTTGTGTTTGAGTGGAAATGATATCTGAATCAGTATTAAACATTCACATATTAACTTCAAAAGACATCTCTAATTCTAATACCTTAGTCATTGTCCCTGCCTGGCATGGGCCTGGACAGACACCTTCCCCACATATGTTCTCAAAGGCTCCAGGCAGCTCCTGGGATGCTGCCCAACACAGGCCTAGTTGTATAATAAACCTCTTACCTGGTTTGACTCTCTTGAATGAGTCATTCTAGTTATTAGCTCAGATTTCTATGGGAACCTTTTCCTCTTAACCTTTTTTTGGGTGTGGCCATTGTTGTAATGTACACTGTATTTCTTCTTAAACAGAAAACAATAAGGTAAGCTATGTTTCTATCCACTCTAAGGTTCAGTGTGGCATCCAGAGCACCTGATACTGTGTGATGGACCAGAAATGGGCGGTCCCTTTAGATGATCAGGGAGTGACTGACATGAGTGAGGGAGCCTGGACCATACTACTGACCACACACCAGATTGTCTTACAGAAGTCCCCGGTGGCGACCTGTGTTTTACCAGCTTCTGGAAATATGGCATCATGCACATACCTGCCTGGCTCCCTGCAAGGGTAACAGTCTTCTCAGCAGAGCTGGCTGCTGTTCCAACATGGAAGAGCATACTCCTAAGGGTTTCTTGCCCTCCTGAGCGGCCCCTCCTTCACCCTCCCTGTCCTGCCCATTCATTCTTACTTCTTTTCCTCTCACATAACAACCTGCTGTTTCTTCTCTGTTGGCTGTTGGGTCCCCTGCACTCAATTTTTTTTTTTTTTGTACTGGGAATTGAATTGAACTCAAGGATGCCTAACCACTGAGCCACATCCCCAGCCCTTTTATATATATTAGAGACAGTGTCTCACTAAGTTGCTTAGGACCTCATTAAGTTGCTGAGGTTGGCTTTGAACTCACGATTCTCCTGCCTCAGACTCCCAAGCTACTGTGATTATAGGTATGCACCACCACATCTGGCATGCTCCCATTTTTTTTTAATATGTTTTCCAAAACTTAAAGTGCCTAAAAAAATGTGTGGAGACCTTAATATTATTGTGAACTCCTAGAACCTACTTGGAGATTCTAACTCTGAACTCAAATCTGATTCCTTACCCAAACTCCTGTGAGCTGGGGGAGATTGTTGACAAACCCTGATTCAAGAGACCCTTCCTGGCTTGGCCAGGGAAGAGCAGGGCAGCACCTGTGCGTCACGGGGTGGGGTGGCAGGGGAGTGCATGGCCCGCTGTGTTATGTGGCCCTCCCTGCCAACAGATTCTTGGAACTATGGCTAAAACTGCTGTTGTTTTTGCCCACCATCCCGCATGAGGATGGATCCTCTCCTTTGTTGCCTGTTTCCATTAATGACCTCACCACCTGTGGAAAAGCTCAAAATAACATAGCAAGAAGACTCTCGGTCTTGGACTTCCCAGCTTCCAGAAATGTGAGCCAATAAATTTATGTTTATAAAAAAAAGGGAGGGGCGGAGGAAAGGGTGCTTCTTGGGTTCAGGTGCCTTGAGGAAGGTTGCAAAGTGCACATTATCCAAAGGATGATGCCTCCAAATGCCAGTGTCCCCCCCAAGCTCCCCTAATCACTTGTCTGTTAAAGGCCCTCCTGACATGAGCAGCTGAGATCATCAGGCTTTAAAATGAGGTGTAAGACTAAAGACGTGCATGGTGCCCACAGAGTGGATTCGTTCCCTCCCGTCAATCAGTTTTTAATAACCATCTGAAGAATATTCCAATCCACATGTGAGCCAATGAGATAATGGAGGACATTATGGACTGGACATCACAAACCCCCGTCCCTGGCCAGCATTCTTGGGTAAACAGGGGTGCCCTCGGCACGCTTAGCACTCACTGTGAGAGCCACAGGGCGGGTGACCCTGCTGTGCACAGAGCTGCTGTCGGGCTGATTTTAGCAAGGCCCCCACCTGCAGCGGGTACTGAGCTGCACGGGTGGCCTGCTTCTCTTCTCCTACGGCAAACCCATCTCTCTTCCAACTTGTGGCTACCAGCTCTTGTTCTGCATGTCCAAGTGTGCCAACCCCAGCCCCATCTCACCTCTAGGCCAGAACGCTGTGACTTCCCTCCTGCCTCTGGAAGATTCCCCCAGGCATGGAGTTTTTCCTAGAAAAGTCACTTTAAAAGCCCCAGCTGGTCACTGACCCTTCCTCCAGCTAAGCAAGTTGACCAACCTTGGATGTTCACAGGCTGTTCTAGGGCACAGATGAGTGTTCCTCTGCCACCAGGAGTGCAGGGCAGGCTCCCTCACTGACTCCCTCCCTCTGAATCCAAGGTCACAGGGGAAGCCTAAGGGCTCTGTGAGGTTGTTCTCCAGAGAGTAGGACTTAAGGACACTGATGTCCCAGGGGGTTGTTGATCAGGCTGCTTTGAAACCAACAAACTATAAAGGCTTCGTTTTCCTTCTACCTCAGCCTCCAGCTGGGAGCCCAGTTCACAGCCCTGAGGGGCCAGGTTGGCTTGCCTTTGCTCTTAAACTCATCTGTGTATTTCAGGGAAGTCTTGCCAAGAAAGAAGGTCAGGTTGTCAGCATAGACCCGGAACTGCAACCAGAATCAGGACAGCAAATAGTAAGATCAATCTAACTCCATGATCCCCTCCTCTGGAAGGTGCAGAAACCCAGCTCCTTAAAATCACAGAGCAAAGGCAATACAGACGCAAATCACCACCACATACTTAGGAATTAAAAAAAAAAAAAAAATTAGATGCTACAGCTCCTATCTGGATAAATTATAAAATTTTTCCTTGTGTCCTTGTTCCTATGAAACAAGTAAGACAAGATGGAAATGCTAAATTAGTTTTTACAGGAAATCTCTCAAGCCACAGGGATTTTGTGGCTTCATGATGTCATGAAGGGCGACAGGAACCACCACCACAACTACTACCTCTCTGGTTGTTTAACTGCTCTGTCACAGTGAAATAAATACTCTCCAGAAAGAGAGTGAAGCCAATAATGATTTTTCCTTCTAGACTAGGATCAATTCCAATGAGCGTCTGCACACTCAGAATGAGAGAAAGACTGGAGTGTGTTGCTGAGCCCCTATTCCTCAAGACAACCTTTCCTCAGGAGACCTGGGTTCAAAACAAGACTAATCAATGCAAAATTCCAAACCCAACTGGTCTGGTGAAAGACTATTCTGGCTAATCTTAAGAAAATATTTTTTTCTTTTTCCCACAATTTTTTTTATCATGTAAGAGAAATAAACTAAAAACAAAAGGGGAAATTTCAGAATTCTCCCATAATCTGGTAAAAAAAAAAAAATGGTGTGATTTTCCTTCCAGTCCAGTTAGATAACTAGGATTTTGGTATAGACACAAATTGGTATCCCACTTTTTTTTATTTTTCCTTTTGGTACTAGGGATTGAGCCCCGAGGCACCTAACACCAAGCCATGTCTCCAGCCGTTTTTATTTTTATTTATTTATTATTATTATTATTATTTTTTGCGGTGCTGGGGATTGTACCCAGGGCCTTGTGCCTGCAAGGCAGGCACTTTACCAACTGAGCTATATCCCTAGCCCCCCCTCTTTTTATTTTTTAATTTGAGGCAGCATCCCACTAAGTTGCTTAGGGACTCACTAAGTTGATGAGGCTGGCCTCGAACTTGTGATCCTCCTGCCTCAGCTCCAAGCTTCTGGTATTACAGGCATGTGCCACCATGCCCAGTCTATTTTTTTTCATTAAGCATTATCATAATATTTTCCATGTTGTTATATAGTTTCCATAATTAAAATTTTAGTGGTTGCATAATACTCCACCAACCTGAGCAAGCATAAAAACAGTCAATTATTAGACTTCCAGGGTGGTTTAGTATTAGATCTTTCATCTCATTTGTAGACATACCAAGAAGACTTGGGTTTTTAATTTTATTTTTTAAAGGAGGAGCTTGTCTACAACCTCATTTTTCTTTAGGTGAAAAATGATTTACCCACTCAATGGGATCTGTCAATTTACCAAAGGAAAATTTGTTGGCAGGGCCTTACTTGATCAAAGAATCTTTCCCTTTGCTCAACTTTATGAAGCTATAGGTGCAGTTATATTTACTAGCATTAGGTGGCGCTCTGCTGCATCTGGCTAATGCCCCATGACAAGCCAACAAAATGACTTTTCCTACAGTTTGTCAGTCTTGCTTGTTTCCTCTTTCATTGCATTACCAGTATTTCACTAACATCAGCCTACTCTCCTTTTCCCTTTACTAAGGGAAGTCCTGACATTCTTTCCCATTAAAATCCACTTTTTGAAGACAATGGCATTGACTTTTCCTCTAATGAATGGAAGGTGAATTTTATTTTTCTGGTCAACACTCCCCAAAGCGTTTCTGTCTTAAGGCACTACCAGGCCCATGGACGGACAATAAGCAGGGGTCAGCAGGGAGGGCGTACCTGTCCAGTCCTCTGCAGGTTTGCAAAGTGAACATCAGGTATGAAGAGAACAGGCTGTGAGTGCAGATCTGGCATAGTTTTAAAGTAGGTGATGTCACTCTTCTTCTGTAAAGGTATGGCCGCCAACTTTCCATCAGAGGCTGGATACAACCATAAAACCCATAAACGACATGGTTATGCATGACTGAGAACTCTCAACTACCAGCCCTGTCTCAGTGAAAGTTCATGGCTTTCTCCTACAAAGCTTTCCTAATACCAATTTAAAAGCCTCCCTCAACCTCCCATCCCTCAACGAGCAGGAAGGGTGAGCACTGTCGGTGGAGTCTGGGTCCTCACACCCTGCTGGAGGATGTTAGTCTTCACATTACAAAGTCCCTCTGACCTCGAACAGCGTGCTCATTCTATTGCTTCTCATTAGGACAGTCACTCCAACTGCACTGCCAGGGGACAGCAGGTCATGCCTCCCATATTCATGCTTTTCTCTGTACTGCACTTCTTTCCACCTGTTTCCCTGAGGCGCCCCACCCACCTGGAGCCCCTTCCTTAGCAGAGTCAGTTTCAGAGACACTCACAGTTGTTGCATTGGGTTTGGGAGGCCTGGCCTTTCCCTTTCTTCCTGTTCTGCTTCCTCTCTTCATCTCGGATTTTTCTTTCTGCTCCCTGATGGGGAAAAACAAATACAGAGTCAGGCATGTTATCAGAACATGCATTAAATTGTCACATGTCCCATGTTCATCCCTATAGCAAGGTCGGCCTTCAATTCTGGAAGCCAAGTGCTCCCACGAGTCTGTGCACATGTCTGATCTATGAGCGATCCCCTCTCTCCAAGATTTTCTCCTTTTTTGGTATCTTGCCTATTTAAAGAACTTCAGTTTTGAATCGGTGTGGAAAAACCCTGTTCCCTAACTCAGTGATGCCCAGTAATAATTTTAGTGATTATAATAAAATGTCATAAGATGAAGTATTGACCCATTAAACTCATTCCTAGGCATGGAAGGCTTTAAAGTTGAATGTGACACCCCTATAAATTTTTTGCCTTTGCTTGTTATAAACTTTAAAAAAAAAATCACTACAGTGGTAGAAATAAGGGAGGGAATTCCTGCCTTACTCTGTGACCACACAACAAGATGGGATCACTTTGCACACACAAGTATAATTTAGTTTCCGTATCAATATTCTCGTATGTTATTAGAGATGGTGCTCATTCAGCCAAATAGAAAAGGTTGTGTCTATTCTCTTCCTGTCTGTGCCTCTGCTCTTTTCAACTGATTTTTCCATTGGCTCCTTTTGCCATGTTACCAAATCTCATCCTGTTTAACTAGTTGATCATCACCTTAATAAATCTTTCCTTTCATTCCCTGTAGCAATTTTGGTTATTTGCTATTTTCCTTTTCTCGTCCCCCAACACAGATATTCCAGTGAGGTTTCTCTTTTCCTCTCTCTCCATTTTTGCAGAATTCTTCTGCACCATGTTTTCACAATGCCCTAGGCAGATGACATTCTCGTGGAGCCTTAAAGACTTCCTTGTTTGCAGATCCTGCCTCTTACAGTAGCAGATTTAAGGAGTAGTGGAGCTCAGTCTGGCTACCAAGCTCTACCTCTTTAGAAACTACCCCCAAATCATCACACACCAAAGAGATTTGACAAGATAGAATTATAATCTTCTGCATGCAAAAAAAGAAATGGCAAAAGACAATTTAGTGAAAATACTTGCAATAAAATATCACACAGAGTCAAACTCTAGATAAATAATGATTTAGATGAAAAAGCAACTAATGTACTAATGGAAAAGGAGACAAGAATCATGAAACAGGAGGTTCACAGAAAAAGACACACAAATGGTTTGATTTAAAAGAATGACATAAACTTTTTGGTTATTAAATTGGCTCTTAAAAAATCAAAGTGGTTTGCCAATTAAGGCCAAGGCGAGGCCAGCCGTGACACAATGGGGACTTGTGGTCAACAAAGGCGTCATAAAGGAGATGGGTTTTGAGTCAGTTCTTAAAGAATTAATAACAATAGCTAATGCACACATGGCGCTTGTCCTATGCCGGATGATTTCTAAGAGCTTTACATAGATAGCATTGAACAGTTACAGTATGTTAGCCAGATAATTTAAATACACATTTTTATATCCAAAAACCACCAAAGGGAGCAACTGTTTTACTTACTACTAAGGAGAGTGATTATTTTATAGTGCTTCCCTTTTAGTTTTGTCATTGACAAAGATTATGCAAATTCCTAGCAAGAGGGAGATAAAATATTGAAATATCTGCTTTGCAGAGTGTTTGTGTTTTAAAAAAATGTAATATTTTCAGAAAAGGGTTAAATAAACAGACATCACCTTGGATGTGAACTACTAGCAAGAGACCCTCCAAAGTACTGAAGTTTATAAAGGAAAGTATTCATTTTGGGGGGTGCGGGAGTCAGTAAAAGTTATATTTCTATGGGTTCGGAGTTCTGTACAATATAGCATTTAATATGAATAGAAGTATGACTTTTTGTCATCAAAGTTACACATCATCCAAGACACATCTCAAGTGTGGCCAAACACTTTAATTTCCAAATTAGTGTTTTATTTTATACTATTTCTATGAGAAATAGGTCTGGAATTAATCTTTTTTCAAGATTTATATAAGTCCAATGTAGAGTTTTAGGCATTCTTTGATATAATAAACCCAAAGGATTGACACAAAACAGATCTGGTCTCTAGGGAACACAATCTTGGTGGCACTTCTATATATAAGGAATTTCCTGCCCAGAATGCCCAGATATCAGCATGATAAAATAATTCTAGCAATATCCAAAAACTCTTGGGAGAACCACAGTTCTCTTTTTTAAAACAAAGTTTTTGATTTGACAAAAATAAAGTTTTTTACTTGACAATGCCCCAAGGAAGTTTTAATATATTCCATTAAGATGGAGAGAGCTTCCCTCATAAGGTCTCCCAAGAATCCCTTCCCTTCTAGGATTATTTGTGACCTGAAGCTTATAGAAAACATTACTTCTACTCTTATTAAGATGCAAAAAGAAGGTCTAGTTCTTCCAGAAGAGTATAATTAGCTACAAAGACGAAAGTTATCACTTGAAAATAATTTCCCTATCTCAATGTTATTTCACTATGGAGTGTTAAATTTGAATAATGGATCTGAAGAGTTCTGACTATATTGTGATCACCTTTGCCAACACTCCAGAGGTAATGGCTATTTCTGTCTTTTATTTAACACTTACATTGTTTCTCTTAAATTTAGTTTAAGAATGCAACTCCATTCTCAAGTTTTGGGCAGTATAGTTACTGTTTGCAGTAATACAAATTCCTGTTTTTCATGGAAGATAATGAAGTAACTAAATATAGATATAAAATTAGTATATGTAAGTATCTATCTAGGTAGTTATATAGATAGTTCCTGAATTTCTAATGCATAAACATTCATTTCAGTAAAGTTTCAAAATAAAAAAAAAAAGAGAGAAAGCCCTCATTTTCCACTTGTAGGCTCACAGGTGCATTAATTAGAAATCAAGCTGGAGGATTATAAATAGTGCAGAATTCCATCTGTTAAAGACTCTAGACTGTGATTGGGAAACTTGTAGTTTTAAAATAGAATAGTTCTCCACTCTTTTGCTTTAGAGAATAATTCAAATTAAGCATTTGCATTTACACACCCATTTGGAAAGTGCAAAAATGAAATTTTCATTTCTCTTTTTAATCTCCCTGGAGTGATTTTTGCCTGGGTTTTGAAATTAAAGCTGTAAATACGATGAAAAATTATAACAAAAGACTATCCAGCTTATTAGAGGAACTGACAGAAAATATAGTCAATCCCCAGACGAGATTTCTTCTTGTGGGTTTCTTGACTGCCCCCGGTTCTAATCCTAAACAACAGGATTTCTAATACCCACAAGAAACTCTACTTCACTAGTTGCTTGGAGTAAATACCATTTACCCAACATTCTCCATTTTCTTCTACTTAGCACTATTATTTATTTAATTGATATTTAAAGTAGGAGGTATAGGAAGTGCCACCTATTTTCTGATTGGCAGAGTACATGTTAACATGATTTCTTCTGGGGGAGGTATTCATGTTTACAAACATGTCCAAATGATAAGTGGTCCTCCCAACATTTCTTTTTTTGCTGCAGATTACCCTGGTAGGTAGCATGACTTCAGGCAGCAAATACTTTGGAAAAAACCACTTAATCCTCTTTCCCATCCTCTCTTTTAGAGGTAAACTGACTGTGAATAAAAATTTATAAGATACTCTTATTTTCTTAGAGTCCCTCTTATTCTAGAGCACTGCTTAACAGTATAATACTCTCCATTCATTCTTCAAGGTTTTTTGGTCTTGTCTTACTTTTTGGTATTTATCACATCAACACTATGCAATAAGATAATTATATGAGCATCATTTTGGCTTTTTCCCTATTCTCAATTCCAACTGCCAGAGTAAAGGTAAATTGGGTGTTAAATATTTCTATTCCATCTTTCCCTCCCTTTCACCTTTTTTTTATTCTGGGGTCGGGGGGGTACTGGGGATTGAACCCAGGGCTCTTGCAAACCCTAGGCAAACCCTCTACTCCTGAGCTAAATCCCTCGCCCTCCTTCCTTTCTTCTTCCTCTTAGCTTTACTCCTTATTCCCACTGAGTAAACCTCCATGAAGAGGGATTCTACCATCTCTCTCAGAATATCTGAAATAAAGTAAGGGAATTCAAATTATTTAAATGCTTTCTTATTCCTATATCTGAAAATTCTATGCTGCACATCATTTGAAAATGTTTTCTTAATGCTTAATATGTTGAACTAAAGACATAAACTGATTTTCTGTTGGTTTTAAAGCCTACCTTGGGTCTATGTTGAGGTTTTGAATTAGTTATCATTTTGTAATTTTAAGCATCAAGTTATTCATTAATTCAAGTAGTATGAGTTTGGAACCAGACCTGTATTTGTATCCTGCTCTGTTCTACTGAATGTCTCTGGTCAACAGGTTTATGCCTTCTGACCTACATTGATGTGATTGGCCTGTGTCATGGAGACTACCCAACCATCCCTCAGAGCAAGCACTGCCTGAGGACTGGGTAATTGACACTAACTGCAATCACCATGGTCTAAAAGGCTATTGAGTTTAGAGCTATGTATTTCTAGGCTTATGTCCCTACACCCCTGTGCGGCTCAGGCTGCTGTGTCTCCCTTCTCTTGATCATCTCTACCTTCTGCTGTCACTGCTCTCAGCTCATGGAGCCTGCTCTCCCTGTGCCCTTTCATTGCTAAACCCAAACTTCCAGGCATTTTAAGGGCACCACAGACATTTAACATATGGGACTGCAGCTCTTGATTTCAGAGCAATGGCCAGTACTGACCCAGCTACTAGCTCAATTTCCTCTTTCTCTTTCCCCAGCATCTAATCTGAATTAGTGTCCTTTCACTCACACTTAATACCTAAAACCAGTCAATGTCTTTATTTTTCATGTAGCCTCCTCATCCTCCCCAATTTTTAAATAATCGTATTATGTCTACATGGTCACACCATACTGTCTCTTCCATCCTGTAGAACTGTATCCGTAGGGAAACATGTCCCTGCTGCTCCATCAGCACTTTCATCAGTGCTGCTTCAGTCACCATCTAAAGTTTATTCTCTACTCAACTTTTCAAGAGGAAACACTCAATGAATTTGGGGGGTGGGGGTTGTTGTTACTATTTTATTTTGGCTTCTTGTGGCTGCAGGCCTTATACTTGGAAGTTAATTTGGCTGGGTATAAAATTCTTGGTTATATTTTCTTTTCCTGATTAAACATCATGGCCTGCTGACAAGGCATTGCTGTTGAAGTTTGATGATAATGTTTTCCCATTAGTGACTAATTATCTTACTTAGATCTCCAAAGAATATTTTTTTCTGTTTTTGAAAGGCCAATAGCTCAACTACTGGGTACCAGTTATCCTGGTTCAATTTTGCCAAGTAGATGGTAAATAATTTAAAGATATATACTTTCCATTTCAAGTTTTCCTGATTTATCATTTTTAGTATTTGTTCTATTCCATTGTTTTGTCCTTTGCTCAAAAGTTTCTAGTGTATATACACATATTAGAAATACATAAAGAGAGAGAAATCTTCTTTACTTGTTTTTTATATTTATTATTTTCTCTCATAGTTCTGTTTTCATTTTTTCCAATTTAAAAAATTTTTCCAACTTATGTTTTCTTAAGACATTATCTGTCATGTTTGCTCATCCTTCTGTTGCTTCCAGTGTTGTCTTCTGAAATATTTTGTTCTTTTATTTCTTTCTGAATTCTAACATATGTCTTTTCAATTTATCTTTTCTTCAAACATCTTGTGTATGGGTTTTTCAAATTGTGGTTTATGTTGATCTTCAAAACTTGTCGTTTTCTTTTCTTTTTTTTTTTTTTTTGGAACCAGGGATTGAGCTCAGGGACACTCAGCCACTGAGCCACATCCCCAGCCCTATTTTGTATTTTATTTAGAGACAGGGTCTCACTGAGTTGCTAAGGGCCTCGCTAAGTTGCTGAGGCTGGCTTTGAACTTGAGATCCTCCTGACTCAGCCTCCCAAGTCGCTTGGATTACAGGCGTGCGCCACCATGCCCAGCTAACTTGTCATTTTCTCAACTGCATTTAGCTCATTTGGTGGACTCGACCATAGCGTTCACTGGTTTTGTGGTGATGTCTTTGCAACCTGCATTCATTGTCCAGAGGAAAGTCTGATCTTAATCCTGTTTTTTTTTTTTTTGGGGGGGGGGGGGGGCCAGGGAGTGAACTCAGGGACACACAACCCCCGATCCCACATCCCCAGCCCTATTCTGTACTTTTTTATTTAGAGACAGGGTCTTGCTAAGTTGCTTAGTGCCTTGCTTTGGCTGCTGCTGGCTTTGACTTGATCTCTTTTTTGGAGATTTGACAGTTTAATATTGGCCATTTTTAAGTGAAATGTATGGGCCAGCCTACTTCCTCCAGCCTAACTGCTCCCATACTTTCTTTTCTGGTGTATTCTAAGATCTGCCTTGTGTTCTCTTATATTTTCCAAAATCCACCTACTCTGTCTCCCTTCGCATCTTCATCTTCACTTTTATTTCAACTTTCCCTTTCCTTTTCACCCAAACTTAATTTGATTCTACTCTCAGCTATTTTCCTTAGAGCAAGGTTTTGTCCTAAAAGAAAATTTCCATTTATCACTTTTCATAAAGAACAAAACATTTCAATGTTCAGTCCTTTACACTCACTGGTAAACCGGAGTCCACAAAATCTGTTCCCTCCACCTGAGACCCATGCACTGTGCTCAGAATGCCCACTTCTGTGCTTTCCAGGGAGTAGCTTGGGAGTCCAGGAGAGTGTCCTCCTTTGGCTGTCAAGTTGCCCCATGACTTTCCCCCTCAGATGCTGACATCACACCATCTTAACATTACTGATGTGTAATGCCATTCATATTTGGATTTGTGAGGATCTCTTGTCACTTAATCAAGGGATTTTAAACTTGCTATTTTAATTGCTCTGCTATTTTTATGGTAAGATTCAAGGAGATTCAGAACACATGTTTACTGAGTGCATGTGTACTAAAGAATTCACTTTACAGGTATGGTTTTAATTCTAAAAAGACCTAGATAAGGCCCATTTAACCCATAAAGTTAAACTGATATGTTCTGAGATAGCATCTGCATGCAATAAAAACTATTAATCTATTATTTCAGTTATCTAATTGAATGAGGCCATAGCACAGAGTGTGTTATAGACCAAATGTTTGTCCCCCCTCCATTCGTGTGATGAAGCTCTAACCTCAATGTGATGATGCTGGAAATGGGGCCCTCAGTTCAGATGAAGTGGTAAGGATGGGGCCCTGGTGATTCAATTAGCGTCGTTATAAAAAGAGACACACAAATGGTCTCTCTTTCTCCATCATGTGACAACAGAGAAAGAAGATGACATCTGTAAGCAGGAGAGGACCGTCACCAGGAACTGAACTGTTCAGCACCTCAATCCTGGACTTTCCAGCCTCCAGAACTGTGAGAAATAAATTTCTGTTGTTCAAGTCACCCGGTTTGTGGTGTAGCAGCCTGAGTTGACCAAGACGCTGCAATGTCAACCAATCATTAAATCAGTTGTAAAATGATTAACTAAAAAAATTTTTAAAAACAGTTGACTGGTGACTTCCCAGCCATCTCATGGGAACTAAGAATTAAAGATGACCACACCCATGGTGATTGATGAAGTACCATTTTGACACTACTAGACAAGAGAAGGGGACAAGGGGGGTCATGTCATTAAAAGCATTATCTAGTAACAAAGATACCATTATGACAAACTGTCATCTTTACTCACTTTGTCACAGAAGACCTTGATCTGGCAATAAGCTCTGTGAATGGGTTTATTGCTTCGATTATTATAACTGTATGTATCAATCTGAATCATCAAAGGAAGTCCTTTCACTCCTTTCTGGGAGGAGAAATCTGTACTCAGACAATTCACAGTGATGAAAATCTGGGAGAAAGGAGAAAGTTTACAAGTCAGCATACAAAGGATCTCCAAAACTAGGCATCAGCCTTAAACTCAAGGGGAAAATAATGAACAAACCTACAAGGCAATTCAAGAATATTGTGACACTCACATAAAAACTCATTGAATGCATAAAACATGATATACAGTATATAATTTAAAATCATAAAATTCTAAACACTTTTCCTTTCATATCTAATTGAAAGAGATCATTTAGTTTCCTGAAAACACATCAGCAAAGCCTTATTTTCTTAAACATGCATAAGTGGGTAAACATTGTCTTCTTAATATATTCAAGTTGTCGCTTCTAATATATCAGTTTCTCTAATCTCTGACCTGCGGGATAAAAAATAAATAAATTTGGATATCATCTTCCTTTGCACATTCTTGCAGTGGAACCTAGTTATCTGCTGTGTCTGTCTTTCTTACTTGACTATGGAGCATCAGATTCACAATTATTTATTTTTGTTTTTGTACTGCTGGCACTTAGTACAGTGCCTGGAGGAGAAAAGGCATTCAATGAGCATTCGCTGAATGAAGCAGAGTGGGTCTGCAGAAAGCCCACTAGGTCGGGAGTCAAAGACTGCAAAGTTAAGCCCCAGCTCTAGCATTGACCAAGTCGCTGTGTCTTCGAATTTTAGTTTTCCCTTTAAACCATCATTGAGATCACTCCCTGCAGGACAGAAGGTAAATACTAATATACTCTATGTTAGGTGGGAGAAAGTGTAATGGTGTGGACACCCTGTCTTTAGGAATGGCATGTCAAGATATACAACAGAAATTATGTGAATCCATAAAAGGGGTAACTCAGGTAAAGTACTAAAGCTTATAGCAATGACTAACAAAAAAACTAAAGGTAGTTTCATTATAAAATGTTGGAAGGAACAGAGAGAGAGAAAGAGAAAGATCAAAGGCACCTAATTTACCCTCATTTTACAGTGGGTAGCTTTCAATAGAAATTACTTAAGATGATTTATCACAGAATTGAGCTATAAGTATAGCATCCACACTAAGTGGGAACTACACAGACAATTAAGAGGGAGTCTCTGGGAAGAACCAGGCACACTAGACATTCCCTTTGTACTATTTTCATTTGATGCCAAATGTATTTCTTTTTTCTTTTTTTTTGGTACTAGGAATTGAACTCAGGGACACTTAACCACTGAGTCACATGCCCAGCCCTTTGTGTTTTTTGTTTAAAGACAGGGTCTCACTGAGTTGCTTAGGGCCTTGCTAAGTTGCTGAGGCTGACTTTGAACTCATGATCCTCCTGCCTCAACCTCTGGAGCCACAGGGATTACAGGCTTGCGACCCCACGCCCAGATTACTTTTATTTTTTTTCAAGTTTAAACCACTAATTGCTTTCAAATTGTATAATTGTGTATTCTGAAAAACATCTCATCAGATGTCTTATTTATCTTTATTTTATTTGATCCCCTTTTTATGTACCTTCAACTCCTAGATGTTAAGTCTTCTTGTCACAGAGAAACCAGAAAGAAGTGAATAGTCACAGGCCTTTTGAATTTTTTATGTAACGGCGAGGCCTGATTTGATTCATTTCAAGTGCTCTGCCTGTAACCATTTGATAATTTTGGTTACCAGGCACCTAATTTTTAGTGCTGCATCTCCATACACATCATTTTCCTCTATTTTTGAGCTCATCACTTGGCAATGAGAAATGCACTGGTGAGACACTGGTTCAGGAGTGACAAGTCCAGCTGACAGGGTTTAAAGACACACTAATTGCCACAGCCATGGGCCACAGGCTCTCACATTTCCAACCTCCATCTAAAAACAAATGAATACAGATGACCTGACTGCGTGGCCAAGGTGGGAGATCCAGAAGACTATACATAATGAAGCAGTCCTGCATATGGGATTCAGACTAAGTAACTTCAGCTGCTCTGGCCACAAAAATACAAAAGAAGGGTAACTATATGAGCTGATAGATACATTAATTTGCTTCACTTTTACTGACCATCTGAATCCCATAATATCATGCTGCACTGGAAACTACCATGCTAAATGAAATAAGCCAATCCCAAACAACCAAAGGTTGAATGTTCTCTCTGATATACGGATGTTAACACATAATAAGATGGGGCAGAGAATAGAAGTTCATTGGGTTAAGCAAAAGGGAATGAAGGGAAGGGTCAGGGGATAGGAGTAGGGAAGACTGTACAACAAACTCAATATAACTTTCCTGTGTTCAGGTATGAATACGTGAACAGTGAAATTCCACACCATGTACAACCACAAGAATGGGCTCCTAATTAGAATAAGTTATACTCCATGTATGTACGATATGTCAAAATACACTATACCACCATGTATATCTAAAAAGAACAAAGTGTAAAAAAAAATTTTTAAACTATGATAAAAAAGAACTAGGGATGTGACTCAGTGGCCCAGTGGTTAAGCGATTCTGAGTTCAATCCCTGGTACCAATAAATCAATAAATAACAGCATGTTGCATACTTTAAATAGACACAATAAAAAGGTTTCTTCTTTTTTTTTTTTTTTTTTGGTACTGGGGATTGAACCCAGGAGCACTCCACCACTGAGCCACATCCCCAGCTGTATTTTGTATTTTATTTAGAGATAGGGTCTCACTGAGTTGCTCAGAGCCTCGCTAAGTTGCTGAGGCTGGCTTTGAACTTGAGATCCTCCTGTCTCAGCCTCCCAAGTGCTGAGGTTACAGGTGTGCACCACCGCGCCCGGCATAAAAAGGTTTCTTTTTAAAAGTTGATCTAGTGATGGATACACTCATTCATTCATTTCTTTAATTCATTTGCTCACTCATTCAGTCTGTAAATGTCCACTGAAGTCCATTATTTTAGTCAGCTCTTTTGCTGCTGTGACTAAAGGACCTAATCAGCACAATTGCAGAGGTGGAAAACTTTATTTGAGAGCTCACGGTTTCAGAGATCTTAATCCATAGAAGGCCGGCTCCATTCCTCGGGGCTTGAGGTGAGGCAGGACATCATAGCAGAAGAGTGTGGCAGAGGGAAGCAGCTCACATGGTGATCAGGAAGCAGAGAGAAGTCTCCACTTGCCAGACACAAATATATACCCCAAATTCACACCCCCAATTCCCACCTCCTCCAGCCACACCCTACCCCTTCAGTTACCACTCAGTTAATCTCCTATCAGGGGATTACATCACTAATTTGGTTAAGACTCTTACAACCCAATCATTTCTCCTCTGAACCTTCTTGTACTATTTCACACCTGAACTTTTGGGGGATACCTCACATCTAATCCATAACACCCATGATGGGCCAAACAGCATTAGATGTCAGAATAAAGAGGAAAGCCAACCCTGCCTCACAGAGCTGACAGTCTAATGGGAAGAGAGATAAGAAATCCAGTAATGAGCAACACACAGTGGTCAAGATTATCCTAAAGAGACACATGTTCACAGCGGTTCCAAGAACGCAGAGCAGCGCCCTGGGTCTGGAAGATACTAGTGAAATACAAACCACACAGATGCTGCGCTCTGAGCAGAGGCCTCATAAATCCTGAGGACTGGGAAAGAACAAGAGAGCAACCAAAGATGCCACGTCAGGTGATGAGGGGGAATTGAGTGACAAGGACCCCTAAGAAGGAATGTGCCAGGTCCAATGTTCCTACTGACCCTCCAGCATAAAAGCATTTTGCCCACAATGGTCACAAAGACAGAAAAATGCTACCTCGAGCTCCTGGTGATTCCCTAATGGCAGAGAAATTTTATTTGATATTCATTTATGCAACAAATATTTTAAAATGCCTTCCAAGTTCCTGCGATGTGTTAGGTATAGTTCCTGCAATCACAGAAGTCAGAAATGGGACAGTGCTCCAAGGTGACAATAGCTTCATTGAACACTGGTCCTTTGGTAAAACACATAGACATAAAAGTCCTTTTCCAGGAACACTTGACTTCTTTTATTGTTATTACTGACAATACGGGGTTATCTTGGCCAGAATGCATAAACACTGTTTTATGTCAACAAATCAAATGTTCACCCTTCTGAGCTATGCAGTTGTCCTTGACTCTGGCCACATGTGTCATAGAGCTTTTCCTGGTGGTGGCTGTAATCCACAGGGTCCTCAATCCAGAAAATGCCTCCTAGAGCTCCAGGAGCAAGCCAGACTCTGTGTGTGTGTGTGTGTGTGTGTGTGTGTGTGTGCGCTCCCTTAAAAAGCCTGCCTAGTTCTACAGAAGCCAGAAGAGAAAGCGTCCTGAGGAATATTTCCTAAGCTGTTAGATTTCATGGTTGGCTCACCGATTTAACGATGCATCACTCATGGTGGATATATACTCTGTCAGGCAGCCAGAAATATTCACTGTGGTTTTATCAGTTCAATGTCTCAACTAAGAGAGCTGGCGTGATGGATCGTGACTGTTTACAAGGGCCACTTAAGTAGACAAATTCACTGAAATCACAGATGGCTATTGGCAATATACTACAATAAATAGACTAAATCCTCCTTAGAGGGCCTATAAAAATCAGCTATGCAGTAGAGATGGTCTTTAAAGGTCACATGAGCTACCACAGACTAGACTCCACAGGGAGACACTTGAAGTAGTTTCTCTTAATAGAGAAAAGTCCTTCATTTAAGGCCTCGTGGGCTCTCTTTGACTCAAGGCATCCTGATTGCCTAACAAGGAAACAACGTGGGACTCTCCTTCTCTGCTGCACTGTGTTGGCAGCTCCCGGTGTTATCCTAACGGGCGGGGACTTTATAACAGGGTTGGCGCTGCTGTCCTCTTGCCTGGCTCCTGACAGTGGAAAGTGCAATTTCAGGGCCTGATGGCATTAGCCACAGTCTCGCTGTGCTGCATTCAAAACCCAAATGGTTGAACTTTAACTGAAGGGCTAGGGATGGAGGTTGGGAAAGCATTGAAGGACATTAACTAAAACCTCGCCTGGGAACAGATGAGCATTAAATTGTTTTATCTTGCAAACCCAACCATGTCCCAGCTCCATGCATAGTGGGCAAATGTGAGAGCCAATTTCTTGGATATTTATCTACAAAGCACTTGTGTTAGAGAGGCCTAAGGAAAAGGCATGATTTCACCCGCCAAGTGTTCATCCAAATGTCAAGCACAGAGAGTTCTTTTTCATTTCAATGGTAATACGATTATGTAAAGAGCAGACAAATGTCATAAATAATTGATCTGTCACCCAAGTTATGAATGCTACAGATATGTTCATATAATATTATCAAAACCTCAGTTACTTGTGTTCCTATAATTTTAATAGCACATTTCTTAGGAAAATTAATTAAATTAGGTGAATTCAAGTGGATAATAATTTTATTTTTGTCATTGGCTCAAAGATTGATTCAGATGGATTATTTCTGAATGTACCAAGACCTTTCCTAAAAAGAGTGGCAGTCTCATGACTCTGGACATTTTTTAATAAAATCATTTGTTACATATGAATGCCTATTCTCATTTTGCAGTTCCTACCCAGAAAAATGAGGTCTCAATAAATCTCAGTTGTGCACTGTATGTAGAGAAAGAGTTACTAAAATAAATACAAATCACTGAGCTTTAGAATTGATACATTAATTGATTATTAGCTCCCAAGATTTTTCTGAGGGCTTTCCATTAAAATAAGTGAGTTTACCTTTGATTGATTTGGAAAGCAATTTGAGATTTATAAAGAAAACACAATACCCATGATTTTATGTAATGTGTTTATGTGCCTCTTTAAACAATTGCATTTTGCATTTTTAAAAATCTTTCTGGTTGAAGACTAAGAAAGGTACTTATTTGTTAATGACTGGAATTATAAAGAGCTTTTTTTTTTCCCCCAAGAAATTGCTATTCATTGGCTTCCAAATTAAGGTACAGGTACATGCATTCTATTGTCATGTACAACTAATTAGAACAAATACAAAATTTAATAAAAAATTTCAAAAGAAATAATAATATTAACACTAGAACACATTCCCCTTCCACAAATCTATATGTACAGATGTGTACAATTGCCAGGTTTATGTTATTAAAGATCTTGTAGAAAATTTTCTTAAATTTCATCATTTTTCCCCCATTTTGATCACTCTTGAATGAAAATGGAATACTAAATTGAAGCAGACAATAGACTAAAAGTGGACTTACTAAAATGCAAAGTGTCCGTTGGGGGCACTGATTCATTTATTCGAGGCAGAACTTCATCACAAGGTTACTAAGCATCTCCTCTGGCACACTGGCATTTTGTGAGGAGGTGGAGACAGAAGGAGGACAGACTGCCTGTTCTCAGGGGGCTTGCTATTTAGTTGAAAATCTAAAATTTCCTAGACCTCTTGAAACTTCCGGTTATACAGCACTTTTAGGAAATGATGAATCTATTTATTTTATTTTTATTTCTGATAACATATCTCTCTGTTTTCTCTGGTAAATCATGTGGGTATGCACACATGCACATAGATGCACACCTGTGTACTCATCTGTTCTGCCATCATTTTCCTATTCTGGCAGTACTCAGGTTTTTCATTTCCAGAGCATGCCCAGTGTGTTCCATTTCAGAGCCTCTGCCGTCTGCCATGCCTCTGCCTCCCCTGTTGTCCCTGCAGATCATCACTTTACCAGTTTCTCCTCATCCAGATTTCAGTCTATTGTCAACTCTTCAGAAAGAATGGCCATCCCACTTGTAGTAGCCTTTCTCCTCTTCCCAAGCCCTCAGTCCATGACCAGTGGCATGCTCTATCAAATTTCTCTTTCCCCCGTTTCTTCATAACACTTAACATTATTTGAATCTATCTTGTGCATTTTTTTTTTTGGTATTTAATTATCTGCTTGCTCCATGAAGTGAACCCTACTGCACCAGGCTCATGGTAGTTATCCCATAAATATTTATTTAATGAATTAAGAGAACATGAATTATTTTTCTAAACACGAATTTCCCCCTTTATCTATGCTCTTGCTTTCAAAAGTAATACCTCCTGAGAGCTGAAATTGCCAAAATAATACAATAGGGTTAAGTGCTCTGATCAGATTTCTCTGGAAATGTTATCTATCTACCTACCTACCATTTAACTATTTACCTACAAACATAAATTGAACATCAACTATATAGTCAGCATGATTATTATTATCTATCTACGCATGCATTCATCCATCCATCCTATGGAAGATGCTATATGTAGATGCAATGGGAAATAAAGAATGTCTCACTAGGTGCAGTGGCACACACCTGTAATCCCAGTGGCTCAGGAGGCTGAGGCAGGAGGATTGTGAGTTCAAATCCAGCCTCAGCAACTTAGTGAGGCCCTAAGCAACTCAGCAAGACCCTGTCTCTAAATAAAACACAAAAAGGGTAATGGATATGGCTCAGTGGTTAAGCACCCCTGGGCTCAATTCCTGGCACCAAAAGAAAAAGAATGTCCCTATGGCAGGGTCCTGCCCTCAAGGAAAAGAGCTCTGTTCACTAACTGTTCTAGTCACTGATGTGGAATGTATATAATTAGCTGTTAAGTATGATGATCCAAACTATACTTGCTGTAAGGACTTGAAGAGAAGGAAGAACCCAATAAGGTAGCCAGGGGAGATTTCCTGCAGGAGTCTTGAGATAGGAGAATGAATGAGAGGGAATGAAAGTATATGCTGTCAAAGGAACCAGACATGGGGAAGCAGGGTTTCTGTTTGGGAAGATAAGAACAAGCCTGAAAGGGGAGAACAGAAGGGGACTGTCCAGGGATTCTACTGCAATCAAAAAATGTGCTGCTGAGCCTAAGTGTCTACCACTGAGGTCAAGAGGACAGACTGCTGCAGCCACAGCACCTAACACCCATGTTAGGTGAACCCCAAAGTTTCCACCTCAGCAGGCCTTGGTGGAGACCCTAGTTTGTGCATTTCTAACAATTTACCAAGTTGCTGATGCTGCTTGTTGAGAACCACACTTTGAAAAACCCTACCCAGAAGCATCAGACGTCCTCAGTCATCTCATCTTCCTGCTCTTCTCTTCTCCTTCCCTGTTTCTGTCTACTCTCTTTATGCACCACCCTTCCTTTTCTGGTTCCTTTTCCTCCACTTCCTCTAAATGCAGAACGTCTGAAGCCTGGCTTGTAACCCTCTTTTGCTCACCTTCCAATTCTCTCCACCAGCCTTACCCTTTCTCATTTGTCCTGACTTCTATCAACCCCTCGTAACAAACAAGTCTAACAAGTCTCTCCTGAGCTCCATGATTCCCTGCTCTTCATATGCTTTCCAGCCTCTGCGTCTTTGGCTGAGCCATTCTCCCAGTAGGCATGTTCCTCTTTCCACCTTCCACATGCTTCAATTCTACCTGACCCTTAAGATACAGCTTACATGATGCAGCCTTCCTCATGTCTTTCCTGAGCCCACAGAAAGGGAACCCCTCTATATGCTGAAGTACAGAAGTGATGAAATGGGGAGGGGGAGAGAAAGCAAATCTGGCAAAATATTAACAATGTGTTGATCCAGATGAAGGGTGTAGAGTATTAATTGCATTTACCGTATTTTTTTTTTAAATAAAAAGTAGACAGGGCTGGGGATATAGCTCAGAGTGTAGAGTGGTAGAGCGTTTGCCTTGCAAGCCCAACACCCTGGATTCAATCCCTAGCACCGCAAAAAAAAAAAAAAGTAGACAGAAAATTTTTAAATAAATTGATCTAATGTCTCTAGAACTCTTCTAGCATTTTCTCTCCATCAGTTATTGTCCCTTTCTACCTCCCATTGCAGTTACTTACATCCATGTCTCAGTTCTGGGCCTAGCCCTAACATGGTCTGAGAGCAGGGGCTCTATCAGGCTTGCTTGTCCACAAATCCCCCTGTCCTGGGCTAGTGCCTCATGTTTGCTTCCAAGGAATGATCATACCCTTGTCAGAGATAATGAAAGAGATAGAACTGCTAGATATTCCCAATTTCTAAAAGCATGGTGGGAAAAGAACATGCTTCAGAACCAGAGGGCCCAGGGTTGGAATTCCAGCTCTATTATACATTAGCTACACTACATTAGGTAAGATAGTTAAACTCTCTGGACTTTAAATTCCTCATTAATTAAATGAAAAACCCTACCTACTTAAAAGCATGAATATTGCATAATGTACATAGTGCTTGGCAGAGTGCCTGGTGTATAGTAATTACTGAACAAATATTACTCATTGTGCACACAAGCACACACCATCATTTTATGAAACCCTATGAAAGTCTAATTTTCTGCACAATACAGCAGTTCATACCTGTTACAGAACCCTGAGTAGAATTCAGGCCAGGAACCATGGATATTCCATATTCTAACAAAAGATCAAATCGTTGATATCTTCAGTGAGATGCCTTCCAAAGATTATTCCTTTTATAAATGAATTAACTCCAGCTTTATAGTTTTTCCTGCCATCCATTACCTTATAAAACTGGAACAAAGGCATGGCTTTGTTTAAGTTCAATACCAAAGACTCCAGCGAATGTTTACATTTCCCTTTTAAAGTTTCCTTCACCCACACCACGCCCCAGCAAACACATAAAACTGCCATTTGCCCTGCTCTGCAGTGTGTAACTCAATCTTTCAGGACTCCTCCCAGGAGCTTCCCCCAACCCTATCTTTACTTTTGAAGACCACAGAATATGGCCTATAATATTCTTCAACCTTCCATAAGGTGATCTGTTAAAAATTGGGCCAACTTAGGCAATCAATTGGGATATAACTTTTTCTTGATTGTTAGTATCTATGAACCCTATTTCATCCTGGACTGTCTTGTAAGTAGAAATAGAACTTGACAGGCAAAGGCTTCAGACCACTGTGGGTTGTGGGGGGTAAGCAAGATCATGAAGCAATGGGTCCCTCAGGTGTATAATCTCCTTTGGACAATCCCTTGGTTTTCACGTATAGGCTAAAAATCCATATTTATACAACTTCTCTTCTCCCCTGGTGCCCTGCAACAAAGTTCAGCAGAAAGAATATTGTCCATTTCAGAGCATCCATTTGGTAGGCATGATTCATCAAAACTACCACAAATATTCTGAAGTGTTGTGATGGGCACTTAGTGGGGGGCACAATAAAAAATCAATTAAACATTTTAGACCAAAAAAAAAAAAATGCTGGAAAAAAGACAGACCCAGATGGCTGGGATATATGGGGATATAGTTCAGTTGGTAGAGCGCTTGCCTTGCAAACACAGGGCCCTGGGTTCAATCCCCAGCACAGCCAAAAAAAAAGAAAAGACAGATGCAGGGAAAAAAAAAAAAAAAAAAAAAAAAACAGAAGGGAATAAAAATAGCAAATTTGGAACAACATGATGGATTCACCATGGTACCGAATTTCAAGCCAGCCTTTTAATTAGCATAATCTTATTTTTCACTGAAAGAGACTGAATAATTTGCAGTATATAAAGTTAAAATGCTCATATTTTCTTTTATTTACCACCCATTTAGAGGCTATATCATAGTCCTGCTATTTTCACCATCCTGTCTCTAAACTAGTAAAATGGGGATAATGAGCAAAGGGAGACTATTTTTCCTGTCCAATACCAGTTCATGGAGCAAAAAACTAAGGCTGTCTTGCTGCCCACCAGCTGTACTTTGAGAAGATGACACTGGGAAAAGAAAGGGTCAATCCTACAGTGAGAAAAGAAAGACACCTGGACTTTATGTGGAAAGAGTAAGTCACCCTGCATGACAGCTCCGGTTACATCTCACAATAAGAAGCTGTCACTACGTAGTCACCACGACTCAGGCAACACCAAATGCATGCTTAAGTCCAGGGTAGCTTTCTTTCTTTTTGGACCCAAAGAAGTTGTAACCTAGAGATTTCTTGGAGGTGGAAAATTATATCATGCTTTGGTCTAAAAACAAAAAATTCAAATTTCCTTCCCTTGGGATGGTAACAGCCTGGGCTCTGGATTTAGAGGGAGCCACCTTTACTTTTGCCTAATCTTGTAGTGTCTAAGATATCAAAGGTCCTTATAGAAAGGAATCAGAATCTGAGACGAAAGAAATACTACACGTGACAACTCTTAGCCTCTCTGCTGCTCTCTCCACCCCAACCAAGTCTCAGCCTGCCCAACCCCAATCCTGCCACAAAAATGTGTTAACAGAGATGAAAATATATGCCTTACTTGTGTCTTTGGCCCTCTATAGAATGACAATAACTTCTTGTCTGAAAGTTCTCTCCCAGCTCCCAAATACAGAAAGAATGTTCTCCAACCATCTAACAAAGTAGAGGCCAGGGCAAGCCAATCTCCCAGCAGCTCAACAGAAAGGGTGGACGGAGAGCAAAATGGACCTCATCACACAGGAGGCAGCCACACTGCTCCTGCAAGCAGAGGTGCTGGGCTAGAAAGCAGCAAAGCCTGACCCACACAGACAGTTTCTTATCATCTAGTCTCATGACCTGTTTCTCATAAAGGCACAGGTAGAGCAAGAGGACTTGGTATTGGTTTGTCTTCTTGATTATGTAGTGGGGGTGGTAAACAGGGAGGAGAAAGATTTTCACTGAATCAAAATCATTCCAAAATGGTTGGATGAAGAACAATAAAAAAAAAAAAGAGTCATGGAAAGAAGCTTCCTTCGTGCTAAGGAATTTATAAACTGTGGGAAGGCCAAAGCATAGAAATGGGAAATTAGTACAGTGTATCAGTGTAAAGACACAAAAAGGAAATTTAGCCCTCAATGTCAGTGCAAGGCACCAAGTAGCACCTTAATGCTCTTGTCTTTCTCCTGTGTCCCATGAGAGAGGTTTTGATAGCACACTGGGTTGGGTTAGCCTTGAAATCATGTGACCAGAAAAAAATAGCACTGGATGAAAATAGGGACCTGTTTTCAAGACTCTCCTTAGAAACCTGGGAGAAAGGGAAGCCCATGATCAGGTCTGCCTTCACTCCTGCTCTGGGGATGACATCATTGCTGGAGAAAGGCAGTGCTTACTCTCAGGACTCTGAGCTCACTGCTCACCCATAACTCAGTGGGGTTCTTGTGTGGGAATTCCTCACCGTGGGGATGGGTGATCGTCAAAACTAGTTTTCAAGTACTTGTGTTTGACTAAAGGGAGAAAGTAAAATTAAAACATCCTTGTAAATGGGAGTCACATGAAAGAAGGTAGCACAGAAGACCTCCTGTTAGAATCACATGGAAGGGTCCTCCTCCCTACTTCCTGCCACTTTACAGCTGAGCAAATTGAAACTGGGAGAAAGGAGGTCAAATGCCAGCTACTCCAGTGCCAGGATTAGACTCGGGGCATCTGAACCCCATTTCAGATGCTCTTTCCGCTGTGCTGCCTTGGACCCATCCGCTGCCAGTTTCCAGGCTGTTAAGTGTGGACACTCAAGCCACACCCACCTAGATAGCAGTGACACCTTTCACATTACCTAGACGTCCAGACTGCACAGACCCCATGGGAGAATCGGGGCCTATGGGAGAGTAAGTTGTAGCTTGTGTCATTGCGCAGAAAGACACTGGTGCAACCAGCAAAACCGGTTCTGGGTGGAAGAACTCTGCAGCCGCAATTCTGCCAGAATCCAGCTGCAGTTGACACCCTGAAGTCTGGGAATAATCCCCAAACCTCATTGTGACTAATGCTTCTAACACCTTCCCTGGCCAGATACTGTTCATATAATTAAATTACCCTGAATGATTAGCATTTCATATACTCTCCTTTCTTCTGTTTGTGCTAGAGGAGAGAGAAAACTTGAAAGTCAGCCACAAAAGAAACAAGCAGAAGTGTGCCCTGGAAAACTCTATGACCCTTATCACCAGGTCTCGATTGTACATATGTGGCAAGAATATCAAATAGTGGAGTTTTGTTTGTTTGTTTGTTTGTTTTTAAATAAAGGCACCATTATGTGAATATCCAAATAAAAGCTATCCTTCAGCTGGTCATCTGGGGAAAATGCAGTTTTCTCAAGTGATACTCTTGTCACTCCAAGCACATGTGTAGCATCTCATCTGACACTGCCTGCTTCAAATTGGTGTACAAAACCTTGTGCAAAGAAAAATAATACAACAACAGAACTCGGATCTCTTCCGGCTTGTAGGTATGTCTTCACATGTGGATCCATCTTACTTCTGGTGTGTGTTGTTTTTTTTTTTAATGTGCACATATTTTAATACCAATTGCCAGAAAATAGAAACAATCCAGATGCCCCTCAGTGGGCAGATGGCCAAACTGTGGTATATTCTCACCTTAAAATACCATTCAGCAAACAATTGATAATTTACAAGAACTTGGATGAGTCTCCTAGGAATTATCCTATATGACAAAAGGTAATCCCAAAGGTTGTATATTGTATGTTTATATTAGTATCACATTTTTAAAAAATTTTTACAGACTGATTTTGATTCATTGTACACAAATGGGGTACAACTTTTCGTTTCTATGGTTGTGCATGATGTAAATTCAGACCAGTCATGTAATCATACGTGTACGTAGGGCAATGATATCTGTCTCATTCCACCATCTTTCAAATCCCTGCCCTCTCCTCCCTCTCATTTCCCTCTATGTAATCCAAAGTTCCTAAATTCTTTTCTGACCCACTTCTGGTGTTTTTAAAAACACCTTCAGAGGTCAACATTTGTGACTTTGGTAGGGATTCAAAAGGATGTGGCATCTCCCTCCAACCATGGTGACACAAGCCTGCCTCTGGCCTGCTGCCACTTGCTGTGGTACACTAAGGACCAGCAAGGGAACCAGGGAATGCTGGCAAGGTGCGCCTCACCCCTTTCCTCTGAGCCATAGGCCAGACCAAGCCCCCAACCCTCATGTGTTACTACCTCCCCCAACACTGAAAGCCAGTGAAGACCCAAGCTGTAGACCAGCTGTCTGGAGGTCATGCAGCTGAGCATAAAAACCTCAAATGTCCAACAGAGTCAGGCAGGGAAACTTCTAGAACAGAGAAGGCTAAGAAAAGCAATAAAGAGTCACCAGTACCAATGACTGTCAACAAGGCCACTCTCCTTGCAAACACTCTGGCCACAATCTTTAATTACAAAAATAGTCTAGGAACCTGAATTTTTAAAAATTCTATATTATTAAATGTGGGCAACATGTTAAAATTTGAAATATAAGTACATAAATGTAAAATATGCCCATGTTTGTTTTGTGATCCACACAAAGGCTGAGATTGAGAGTCTGTATCCTTTGACCACACAAGCCAAAAATTCATGCGACACTGAATGGGACCCCAGTCCTGAAACCTACAGAGATTTCTGGGTGGATGTCATCAATCGGAATTTGAAAGTAAAAGATAACTGCTTCTGAAAAGTCTACAATATGGAAATTACAAATCATTCCAGTGTGAGAGGGACACTTTTTATTTTTTTGTGGTACTGCAGATTAAACCCAGGAGTGCTCTATCACTGGCTACATTCCCTAGCCCTTTTTATTTTTTGAGACAAGATCTTAATTTGTCCAGGCTGTCCTCACACTTGTGATCCTCCTGCCTCAGCCTCCTGAGTAGCTGGGATTACAATGTGTGCCACTGTGCCTGGCTCAGGGACACCTTCTACTTGCTTTGTTCAAATCTTTTTTTGAACCACCATCCTATTTTGGTTTTTTGCAGCCTGTTTATTATAAAATCAATAATATCTTAAAGAAATGCCTTAGGCTCTGCAGATTTAAAAAATCCTCTCAACCTCCCTCATAAAGTAGATTTAACTATTACAGTTTTCTTTAAAAGCTCTTCAATAGTTTGAAGAAAACCATTGGGAACTATTTTTTATTACTTATTGACTAACCTGGACCTCATACAATTGTAGCAGCCAAGGAATAGTCACTTAAAACAGACATTAAAGAAAACAAATTTGGCAATAATAACAATTGTAAAATACCCTTCAATGTCATTTATTAAAGCACATGTGAGCTTAAACTTGTCCATCTGGAACAACATGCACACATACACACATGTACACACACATTTACACAAGAAAGAGCTCCTTCACATGGAGTGGTATGGAGTGAACTGGACTGAAGGGTCAGCTTGAGCCCAAATCAACTATCTCACTGGCTTACCTCAGAGCTGTCCCTTCCAGTTTAGGCATTTCTTTAGAAGGTCCCTACTGACACATAACACTTAACACATTCACCTACTAGCACTACTTATCACACACTGCATGATACTGAAAATGATGTGATGATTACACTCACATTTATAGCTTGCTCTAACACTGATAAGATACTTCCAGTGACACAATCACATTGTCTTTCCAATGACCTGAGGTGGCCCTGCCTCCCTGGCTGACACTGTCAGACAGTGTGGTTCCCTTACCACCCTCCCCAGAGCGCAGGATCACCATACATAGTACCCTCGGTGTGATGCTTGCTTGATGCAGCAGAGAGATTTGGAAATGTCTGTCTTGAATTCAGGAATGGAGGCCCAGAGAATTTCAATGACTCGTTCAGGATTCTGGTCCCTTCTGGAAGTGTGCCATCACACAGACTGCCTCCTGGTTGTCTAGTCCCACCATCTACCTTCCGAAAGAATGGGCACAAAGAGGAAGGGCAGGCACTGGATGCAGTGAGGAGGGATTGGACAGGAACCCAGGTGCAGACGGACCTGCACAAAGTCAGAGGTGGAGTTCCCGGGATGGGGGAGGAGCAGGGAAAACAGTGCTTAGGCAGCCGAGGATGTTCATATGGGGCTGAAAGCACATGGGAACTTCCCGTGCAGGGGCCATGGGCCTCACATACCCACTTTCTCTGTACTTCTGGATGGCACCTGAGCTTGCCCATGGCAAGGTCTGCTTCCTTCCCTGGGAGGCCCTGATCCCCTGGAAGATTCTCAAGGCTGTGCTGACATTCTGTCACTGTGTGCCCATTTGGGTCACCTTTCTTGGGCCTTAAGCCAGTTTCACCTACATCGTTTTATACATGAGTGAAATGAGACACTGAACAATTTATCTTCTTCTGGAAGTCATGCTGCAAACTCCCAGCCAGTTTCCTTTCTCACCCAGCCTGCCCCTGCCCGAGGACAATACAGCATTGACAGGAGTTGTTGACATTGACCTTCTTGTGAGTTTGAAGACAAAGTCTCCTCACACTCACCTAGGTGGTACATAACTGAAGCAGAAAACATGCTTAGATTTCATCCAGAACCTTACGTACTAAACAAAGGATGAAGGATCAGAAGCTAAGGCAGTTAGAAAGAAGAGTGGGCAAGGCAGAAGGGTTTGGAACATTCATAAAATCAGAAACTCGGGACTGGAAAGCAAACGTGGGTATCAGCGAGTCCACTTTCCTGTCAACAATGGGCAATTGTCCAACAATGGGCGTCTGTCCTTGGTGTACCTCTGGCTTCCAAGATGTTACCCTTGTGCTTCTTAACCACATTGGTCCCCAGAGGAATCAACAAAGGCCAAGCAACCAGCACAGCAAAAGAAGTGGTTCAAATTCATGGTGGTGGTAGCACCCAGTCAGTGAAACCATAGCCATCAACCCTGCTTCCTGCTTCCCTTTCCTGCCTGAGCCATGAAGACATAGCTCTGGGCCCTGCCTCGCCTCAGGAGACTGCACCGAAAGGCAGGCCTGAGATGGGTGTTTGGGGGTTCCGAGGTGCAAGGAGGAAAGGTTTTCTGCCCCTGCTCCCTGCCCCACCAGCTCCATCCAGGTCCTGGGATGGAGCATGTGGCCTGAAGGACTTGGGAGGGGTGTCACCTTGGCTCATCACCATCTGCAGGAGGCCACAGAGCAGAGGTAACATCCCCTGTCTCCCTCACCCCAAAATCAGCACTGAACAACACGTAACTAAAATGTGTGACCTCAGGAAAAAGACAATAGGTTCATTTCCTTTTTTTTTGGCTCAAGTTAATAGGGAGCTACCTGTGGAGGGTTTAGAGATAGAACTTCTGCAAAGGGTGCACCTGTGAATTGAAAGGCCTGAAGGAGGAATCAACGCCAGGGTTCACTCACCTTGGCCTCTTCGTTCACATCCCAGGTAAAGGAAACAGCATTATAGGCGATCTCTTCAATGTTGCCAATCGTATTAAAGCTCTCCTTGTAATCAGCTATAACAGTAAAAAAGAAAAAGATTTCAAAGAGTAAGAATTATTTGGTGGTATTTTCCAAAGGGAAAATTTAAAGTTTGTCTATTTTTCTGGCTATCTCTATGGCAACAGTTAAGGATAGGTACTTACTGATATTCTTTGGTTAATATTTACTTAACAAGAACATAAGACTGTAAGCACGCTCCTCTATTAAAAGAAAATCTAAGTGAAGCAATGTCTTTATCTGATTTATCAGTTTCATTTTGTACTAGGTTTAAAAAATTATTTAGGAGTTTTTCCCTCCTGAGTCCTGCTTACTTTCCTTCCTAACCTCTTTCCTATCACTTAATTTTGCTAGAAGTGCCAGAGTATTCATAGGAATTTTTTATAAAACAGAATATTCTGGATATTAGTCAGGCACTGCCACCAGGACTTCAGCAAAGAGATTGCAGGAGACTTCAATCTTCAGAACTTTTTTTTTTCCTGTACTGGGGATCAAACCCAGGGCCTCGTACATGCTAAGCACAAAGACTATAATTGAGCTGCAACCCCAGTCCAAGGGAAAACACTTTTTGCACTCAGGTATGGAGAGTTGAGTTCATAATACTGAGTTCATGATCATCAGCTCACCATTCAAGGCCTTCTCTTA
>JAJEJO010000697.1:0-99657 GCA_020662805.1 Glaucomys volans | reverse complement strand
CTTGCAGGTTGCACGTCTATTTCTAACTACAGCCTCAGAGAACCATTGGTCATGGTTTATTTATCCCCTCTCTCCAGAGATGGACCCTTCACTAGTCTTTACTCTTGCAGAAAACACTGAAAGTCCTTATTCCTGGGAACTGAATTGATGGTTGACCTCAGAAAAACCTACTAACTATGCTCTCCAAAATGACCCTCCAGACTCTAAATGGGTTGGCCAATCTAACTTTGGAATTCTTTGCCTTTCTTTAGCCAATCTGATGGGCATAGAGTGGAATCCCCTTGATGATGTTATATTTGAATTTCTTCTTGTGGGTCCAAGCAGCTCCTTACACACAAGCTAGCCAACTAAGGGTCTCCTTGTGTAAACTGCTCACTCTTGTTATTTGTCCATGTTCCTAATCACCTCTCCTAGCAAAACTACATATATTTACTCTTTTCTTTTCCTTTTTTTCTTTTTTCTTTTTTTTTTTTTTTTGAACTGAGGATTGAACCCAGGGGCATTTTGCACTTTACCACTCAGCTACAACCCCAGTCCTTTTAAAACTGTTTTAAGTTTGAGAATGTATCTTGCTACACTGCTGAGGCTAACTTTGAATTTGTAATCTTCCTGCCTCAGCCTCCTGAACAACTGGGATTATAGGCATGTGTCATCACGCTCAGCTGTATTTTTACATTTTAAACAAAGTACACAAACTTAAATTATAAAAGCAAGTGTGTTCACCTTAAAAAAGTCAAAAGTTCTAAACAAGAAAACTACTTTAAAGCAACCACAATGTACTCATTCACAATAACCCACTGTGGTACACTTTATCTTTCCTATCTTTCTTTCTTCAAAACATCCATGTTTTACATATTTTCACAATTATTTTTTAATTCGCTCAGTGTCATTGTGGTTACTTAGCACATCTTTAGCATATTCCCATGTTAATAAACTGGTGTAAAAGTACTGTTAAGGCATCTCTAGCAATTAGAGAAATGCAAATTAAAACTACAGGAAGATTTCATCTCACTCCAGTCAGAGTGGCAATTATCAAGAATAGAAGCAACAATAAATGTTGGTGAAGATGTGAGGAAAAAGGTACACTAATACATTGCTGGTGGAATTGCAAATTGGTGCAGTCACTCCAGAAAGCAGTATGGAGATTCCTCAGAAAACTGGGAATGGAACCACCATTTGACCCAGCTTCCCTCTTCCTCTCCTGGGTTTATACCCAAAGGACTTAAAATCAGCATACTACAGTGACACAGCCACATCAATGTTTACAGTAGCTCAATTCACAATAGCTAAACTATGGAACTAACCTAGGTACCCTTCAACAGATGAAAGAATAAAGAAAATGTGGTACATATACACAATGGAATATAGTCATAAAGAAAAATGAAATTATGGCATTTGCAGGTAAATGGATGAAGCTGAAGAATATCATACTAAGTGAAATAAGCCAATTCCAAAGAATCAAAGGTTGAATGTTTTCTCTGATATGTGGATGCTAACTCACAATAAGGGGAAGGAGGAGGGAAAAATAGAAGTACTTTGGACGAGACAAAGGGGAATTAAGGGAAGGGAGGGGAAATGGGAATAGGAAAGATAACACAATGAATCGGACATTACTATCCTATATGCATATATGATTACACCTTCAATGTAATTCTACAACATGTACAACCAGAAAAATTAAAAGTTATACTCTATATATGCATAACATGTCACAATACATTCTACTATCATTTATGACTAATAAGAACAAATAAAAAATATTTGAAAAGAAAATCACTATTAAGGGCTAGATTAGATCTGTGCCACAACTTTATTTTGCATGATATAGCACTTTTCTATCTCTAATACCATTTCATTTAATTATCTTTACAGCTAAAAATTTATATATACTTAATTATATTTTATTAAGATATATTCTCAGGGACTAGGGGTATAACTCAGAGGTAGAGCACCTTAGGTTTGATCTCCTGGATCAAAAAATAAATCAATAAATAAAACAAAAGCAATAATGACGACAACAACAAAGAGATATTCTCAGTAGTGAAAGTAATAGGCCAGAGAACAATATATTTTTAGGACTGATTATGTGTAATTGCTCCTGAAAAGGTTGACAGAGCTAACATTCACAATAACAGTATCCTCTTTCCTCACACTGCATCTTTCTAAATTGACATGCAAAACCTGCCACCTTGTTATTTTAACCTGTAATTCTTTGATTGCTAAAGAGGTTACATAGTCTTTCATTTAGTTTCTGGCTATTTATATTGTTTTTATCTTTCTTTTTGTTTTTAAAATATATTCACTTAAAACAGTTTCCAGTTCTATTCTTTTTAAAATAAATATTTAAAGCTAAAAGAGAAAACAGAAAGCAAAGAAAAATAGTTTTATATCCTATAAATTTAGACAAAGGTATTTATGACTCTACCTGGGATAACTTTAAATGCAAAACTGTGCTTTCAGCTGGCCAATAATTTCTTGAAATTATGAAGAAAGAAATAGACCACTGAATTTGAATAAGAAATTGAATGCCTTGATTCTTTGTAACTGGTTTAAAAGATCATGTCACAATTTTGTTTGAGTTTTTAATCAGCGTTTTAAAAACCAGTTTATAGGTCAACGAATGCAATACGAAAGCAAATGCCGTATCTAGAAACTAAGACAAACCCAGGTGCTTAGGTCAAACACATATTCTAGATCTCATGAGCTGTTTGATAGTTTACAGGGTTTTATATTTTTCATAGCTTCTCTAACTGAAAATTTTCTCCTCTAAAAAATGTGTCACTAAAGAATGACTTTACAACATTTGCAGGTAAATAGATGGATCTGGAGAATATCATGCTAAGCAAAATAAGCCAATCTCCCCCAACCAAAGGTCAAATGTTTTTGCTAATATGTGGAAACTAAACCACAATAAAGAGGAAGAAGAGAAGTTCAATAGATTAGACAAAGGGGAACGAAAGGAAGGGAAGGGGAATAGGAATAGGAGAGACAGTGGAATAAATCTAACATAATTTTCCTATGCACACATATAAATATGTGAACCCTACCATGGTGCCAACCCACAAGAACGGGGTCCTAATTAGAAGAAGATATATCCTATGCTTGTATAATTTTATCAAAATGGATTCTACTGTCATGTACAACTAAGAAAAACAAATACAATTTTTTTTAATGTGTTACCTGAAAAAGGGAAAAAAAATTCAGAAACAAGTGTAATAAAAACGCAAACAAAACCCTTTCTGGGTCCCTTAATCCTGCCCAGGTTGCCTCTCATAGTCAATCAGCAGATGTCGCAGATGCTCACACACACCCACTGTGTTCCAGGCCATGTCCTCAGATGGAGGAACAGCAGAGAACAGGACAAGGTCCCTAATAGTGTGACTCCTTCAGTCCAGAGAGAGCCAGAATATAAATAAGTAAACACATAAATGAACAAGACAATTAGACAAATATCCTTAATATGCTTTTTTAATGCCTAAAACAAAAGAGTGGGTAAGACCATTTTTCATCATTTTATTATCTTGTTTATTTCCTTCACAGCATGCACCAGCGAGTACTTCATTTATTTGTTTACTATTTTTCACCAGCACTTCTCATTAGCAATTTACAGGCCAAAGAAATGATCTTAAATGCCGCTACTTTCTCAGAGCTTAACATCATACATTTAAGATGCTCCCCATAAATTTCTTGAATTAAAGAATGCATGCAAGGATCTACAGATGTTCTAAACAAAAAAATACAACTAAGAGACTAACGTCATGCCCTTCCCTAAAGCCTTGGATGAGAACCGTCTGCTCATCTCTACCCTTCATTTTTAGTGTCTACAGATGCGGATGGTGGAACAGCTCTTCCCACTGCGTGAGGTTGCTCTCTCCTCTCACGCACTCGTTCAGGGAATAGCATGCTAAGAGCTGGGTCCCCTGTTTCTGGAAGCTGTGTTCATATCCTTTGGTAAGTGTTGTTTGTTTAGGGGGTTACGACCTATGGGGTAGGAATAGAAGCCCAGCAACCTGGCGTTCAGTCTTCCTTGATTAATTTCCTCATGAAAGTTTCTCAAACCCAAATTTTGCAAATGTTGATAGTCGCAACCAGGAGGAGGCAACTGCTGCTCTATTAGTTTCCCAGAGCTACCATCACAAATGGCCACAAACCTGGTAGCTTAAAACAACAGAAATGTATTCTCACTCAGGTCTGGAAGCCAGAAGTTTGAAATTAAGGTGTCAAGAGTGTTGGTTCCTCCTGGAGACCCTGCTTCTGGAGGATAATCTGCTGGGTGCCTCCCTAGCTTCTGATGGTGGCCAGCAAGTCCTCCTGCTCGGTGACATGCCACACTGTCACTCAGTCTTGCCAGTCTGCACAGGGTGTCCTCTTCTGCACCACTGGGTGCATTTCCCCTTCTCTTCTAAGGACCAGTCATCAGATTTGGGATGATCTCATCTTAAGTTTCTTAACTAATTATATCTGCAAAAACCTTTTTCCAAAATTAGGTCTTGTTTACCAGTTCGGGAAGTTGGGCCATGGACATATATAATTTTTGAGTGTCTCCATTCAATGCCCTACAGGAAATTCCTTCCTATAACCAAGAGTCATGATCCAAGTGAACAGCTTGCTCTTGCACAAGAGCCTCTATAGGTTGAAAAATAATCACCCCACCTGAAATGAATTATAAAGCATGTCAATGTGAACATATTAAATTTTGAACCGAATTTCTCTAAAAATTTAATGAGACAATATTAAAAACTACATTTTTATACTGGCTTGTAAACATAATACCAGTATCTATTTGCTGAGGATGGAAATATAAGTAGGAAGTTGGCTTAGATATTTCTAAAACAAGTATGATGAGGCAAAGTTATTATTGACTACAAGAAGTTTGTTTGTTTGTTTGTTTAACTATGTCAACTGACTTAAGAAGGGAGTTCTTATGCACATCAGCCTGCCGAGCAGGATCACCAGATCAACTCTGGCAATAACTGGTGAGACAGATTTCATGTCCCCTAGGCCCCACTGAAGTTGTGATTGCTTTCTTCATTCACAGGCCTTTCCTCTTTCACCTCACTTCTTTAAAGCTGCTTTAATCTGCACAGATAAATGAATATTCGTAAAACTTGTGTCAATGTTAGAAGGAAGGATGAGGTTGGAAAAGCAACATGTGGAAGCATTTGGAAGTCTGTACCAATGTTAGCTATGTACCTATGTCCTTGACTTAGTCTCTATTATAGCAGTCTAAATACTGTATTCTAAGTGGACATGGAAGCAGGGGAAATAAATGAATTCTTTCAAGGTTGTTCTTGCCATATGTAAATGAGTTCTTCATTTTTTTTTTCTCTAATGTTTCGTGCCGTTCAAAAAAAAAAAGGGAGAGAGAGAGAGAGATGAAGATAGTTCTTATTAATCTTGGTAACTTACACACAAGTGAACAATCCCAAAGCACACACCCAGCTTGAAGTGTAGAAAGAATGAAACCACAGACAAAGGAGTATGGCTAATAAATAAGAATAAAGTTGTCTCATTATTAATGTCATTCTGCAATAGGACCCAAATCTCAAGTCATATCTAAGGCTGTGCTCTTGATATGTTAGAGTATGGGAATGCACATCTGTGCACATTCTCTAGGGCCTGCTAGGATGACTCCAAAGCAGAATGAGTGTTTCTGAATTCCTAGAGCTCACAGGTTTGTGTGTAACAAGTACTCTATAACAGTGCTTCTCAGTGTCGGGGTACATCAGGGTCACTGAGAAGACTTCAGTAAAATGTAGATGTCTGAGCCACCCCAGAGATTCTGATTCAGTTGATTTGAAATATGGCCAAAAATGTTTTTCTAGTAAGTTCCCAGGAAAGGTCACTGCTGCTGATCTGGGGACCATACTTCAGGTAACAATGGTTCTATGTTTTGGTAAATTTGGTTCTATCCTTGAGGTACCTTTGGTTCATTCCAAATACAATCTTAGAAAGCAATACATCCGTCATTGAGGTACTTTATCAACTATCAATGAAGTTCATGTGACAGACAGTTCTTCCCAAAAGGCTTTCCCTCCGGATGAACACAAACACCACATATAGAGAACCAGACAGTTACTTACACAGGGAGACTCAGGCACTACCCACTCCAAGCTGTGTTTGTCCTCATGCCTGGCATCCCATCCAGAAATGCCATTCCTTCAGATAAAAGCATTGTCATCTCCTACAATGTCAATGATCTTGGAATAAGAACTGTCCCAATTAAGAACTTACTGCCCAACCCAAGTCTCTGCCACTCCTTTTGCCAACATGAGACCTTTGGCCTGATCCAACCCTTGCAACCACTCCATGAGGTAGGAGTCTGCAGAGAAGCTAAGCTGCTTGTAGAAAATCAGATAGCTGATAACAAGCCAATCTGTGCTTTGAATCTGGGTCAATTTGATGCCAAAGGCCATACTGTTAACCACTGCCTATATTTAGCTTGCAAATTAAACAATGAGTTGTCACAGATATTGGTACCACAGTGTGACCTTCAACGCAACTGGGTTGTGAAAAAGCACTGAGAAAAATCAAGTTCACAAGGCAGAGAGACTGGGCATTTTGGGATTATTGCAAATTCCTCGACAAAGGAGGGCAGGGGTGGGTCAGCTGAATGGGTGGAGGCAAACACGAAGACATCTCTACATTCTGCTAGCACCATGATGATGGAGAGAAAAGTTTAAAAGTCAGCGCTTCTAAGAAAACAAGGGTTGGAAAAGGGTGATGAATTTCAGTGTTTCATGAAAGGGCTGCTAAGCATGCATGAGTGTGCGATGCTCCCCTGCCTGTTTCTGACAAGTTATATTCTGCACAGAAACGATTGGATTCAATTTTGTTCTAATTGTTACGGGAAGGATGATGGTGAATCCTTTTGTTATCTTTTTATTTTTTATCTTTTGCATATAATCAGTGGTTTGTTAATAGGTTTTTCAATTCAGACTTTTGAAGACTGAGTTTTCTGCTAACTGATTGTAAGAGTGGGTCCGATGCTGGAATGCTGTCAAAGGAAATGCTAACTCCTCTACCCTAATTAAGCTTCATGTGCATGGTAAATTATAACTGCCCCTTTTAATTATTTTTGTATATATTGTTGGAGATTAAAAGGAGTGGTATAATTAATATAAAAATTGCTTCTCTTCTGAAAGGTATGGATTCTGCCTGGACTAGTAAAATAATGAAGCTGGAATGCTGGAATGGTTCTGGGCACCCTTGCCAATTCAGTGTGCACAAAGCAGATGTTTTTTTTAAAAAGCTGAAAACTTGGTGTAGTTTATGTATTTGGGGTCATGGTAGCACAAGTCTGTCTACAGGGTGGCAGTCAAAAGGAGAAAGAACATCTGCAGTGCAAACACATAAACTAGATTTAGCTTTCTGTCCTTCTCTCACCAAACCCTGTGACCTTCAGTGAGTTACCCAAACCCTCTGAACTTGTATTTCCTCATTTGCGAAGCAGAAACAATATCATAGAAGCTGCTTGTCCATCGTGGATGATGGGAACAATCCTGGTCCCCATTTACCTCTAACCCACCTGTCCTCAAACATCAACTTAAATTTTCAGGAAGAAGTAGAGGGTCATCCGAGGAGCATTTGCTCTGACTTGAAATAAGTGAAATAAATAAATCCTAATCTAAGGAGGTTCCAAGATTTTTGTTTTCTTTCGTTTTGCAAAAATCGAAGAAACAGCTTTTTAAAACCCGAGAGATTCACAAGAACTTGCTAATGAGCTCGTTATTTTCTTTGTAATGTTTTTAAAACATTATAAGCCAGAGGTAACTCTGGTGTCCTAAAGTGGGTTAACACTTGAGCTGTTTTTGAGAGACCCTAAATTTCCATTGTTTGGTCCTGGTCCATGAGCAAAAAAGAATGGAGACCAATTTTTGAGAGACAAGCGTGTCCTAGGTTCTTCACAAACACTACCACAGACAACTCTTTTTTTTTTTTTTAATTTTCATTTACTAAAATAGAAAAGCAAATACTTTCAGAACTTCCCTTCCCCGTCAGTCACTTGATTGGTATTCTAATTTTTTTATTTTTTTGTTTTTGGTACCGGGGATTGAACCCAGGGGTGCTTAACTACTGAGCCACATCTCCAGCCCTGTTTTATATTTCATTTAGAGACAGGATGTTGCTGAGTTGCTTAGGGCTTGGCTAAGTTGCTGAGGCTGGCTTTGAACTCGCAATCCTCCTGCCTCAGCCTCCTGAGCTACTGGGATTACAGGCAAGTGCCACCATGCCCAGCTCGTCTGTTTTTGTTTGCTATAACTGAATACCACAGACTGGGAAAATTACAAAGAATAGAGGAGTATTTTGCTCACAGTTCTAGAGATGGGGAAGTTCAAGAACACGGGGCTGGTATCTGGCGAGGCCCTTCTTGCTGCATCAAGACCTGGCACCTGGGATCTCACGGTGAGACAGAGCATGTGTGCTAGCTCAGGGGTCTCTGCCTCTTCTTTTAAAGTCACTAATGCATCTTGGGCCCCCAACTCTCAGGATCTCAAGAAATCTGAGTTACCCCCACCTCCAAATACTATTAACATATGAATTTGAGGATTACGTTTCCAACACAAACTCTTGGGGGACACACTCAAACTAAAGCAGTTTATAGGTGGCTGGGCTGGGGTTGGAACCTACAAAGTTCTTTCTACACACAAAGCCAGAACTTTTTGACTTCTGTGACATAATCTTCCAAATGAGCACTTTTTGATAAATAATCCAGAACAATGACTGAGGCTGAAATTATGAGTATATAATACCTGACTATCATAGAAGAACACCTCCATATTATTAAAGCTGTAATAATCAATAGCATTATTACTATTTACTTTTCACGGCTTATTATAACACCCTCACAGAGATTATTTAAGATGACATCTCTTTAGGCTAATCCAGTATTTTATTTGTGTTGTCTGTACTCCCTTTTTTTTCTAGAGAAGGAACTATATAGGTCAATATTACAGATTTCAAATTGTATCAAATATAAATTTAAAGTAAGAAAAATGTTTTATATTGCAACCCATTATGTTCCATGTACGCTGGTATTTTTTAATACTATTTGATTTTTTTAAGAATGTTGTTTTCACCCACAAATTTAATTCCACGTGGGTCATACCCTCTGTGGAGAGTCACAAATGCACAGCATGTGTCTATACATGCATGTGTAGATACCTGAACCATGGCTTTTAGTTCTGAATCTAATCAGCTTGGATGGGCTTGAAGTTAAACTCTTCCCGTCTGTCCACATGACTTAGGGAGATTTAACTTTACCTCATTCCTGGTCCACAAAGTTAGTTTGTGAATGACAAAAACAAAACAAAACAAAACTGGTTGTTTTCTAAGAATTTTCTGAGTGAATAAAGATACAGATGGTATTTTAGTAAATAATTTATAATTCTACTCACTTTTTACTTCATGATTTAGTCTGGTTTTCTAATCTACATTTTGTCCCTTGACACACTGACACCCTTGGGGGTTGATGTGAAGACAAGAAGTGATGGGCACGTGGGATTAGCAGTTACCACCCAAAGTGGTTAATAGGCCATCATTGGCTCCCTCTACCCCAAATTCCCTAACCTCCTCCCACCTAGATGATATTTCAGAGAAACAGTACCACTTGATTAAACCAATGGAATTGACAAAGAAAATGGAACTCTTCCTCAAATGATGGTACCTTCTATCATTAGTAAGAATCTCAAGAATTAAATTCTATCAGACATTTCACAGTCTGTCAAAAGACCATCCTGGTGTCTAACAACCATTAATGTCAGAAATAATTTTCAAGCACAGATAGTCATATTGAGAGTTGCAGACTGAGTAGACTCAAACAACAGCAATGACTTTTTGGCCCTTGGTGATGCCACACACAGATGTATTACAAGGACTGTCAATCCTAACATGGATTATCTTTCACTAAATTTGAACCAAAAGCCCAATTCCTTCAGAGACTAAAGTTACATTAAGATTAACCTCCATTTTTCATGTCCCCAGTGGTCCCTGGCTGCCCTATCACATGGATGGAACTAGTGAGCAGACATGGGAAGATAAATCTGTTCCATGTTGTAGAGGTGGGGGCTGAAATGACTCATCTAACTGGTTGTATTAGAAAAGTTAATTTTTTCATTAAGTGCTGTGTAAATGCTTCATGTTGCTATTCCTGTTTGCTTTTACTATATTGTCATTTCTAATATTCTATTAGAGGATTTCAATATTGTTTCAAATTTGAAATTCTATTCCTTTCAACATGTTTCTTCAGGAGGATAAAAGTGTCCTTCACAGGAAGGAAGCTGCAGCTCCAGATTACCTTTGTAATGCTGACCACAGCCCATGGGGACTGGACGGGAGGTATAAACCACCTGCACTGGCTGTGACTTTCGAAAAGCTGCAGGACCTCTCCAAGCGATTTCCTATCTTCAAAACAGAGATGTTCCTACTCAGCCTCACAGGATGTGAAACGATCACCCATTAAGCCCTCACTTATTTCAATACTCATCTTTTCAAAAGCAGAAACATGACTGGTGGCTCCACATTCCTGGAGCAGGTTCAAAGAGTTTCCTTCAGATTAATTCCATCTTATTTTGGCTTCTATACAACCTCAAAGAGTTTAATTTAATTTTGGAAAAACTTTGTCTTGCTGTTTTAGGTTTTGTAAACAAAGCAAGAAAACTAAGTTTGCCTAATTTTGCACTTGGGAATATTTCAAAGACATAAATTCATTTCAGTTGAAAGATACAGGGTCAGAGAAGCCTCTAGATCGTGCTGGAGGGTGGCTAAAAAAACTAGCTCTATACTTTTGTTCAGGAGACATATGAATCTCACAAACTGTCAGGCTGTATCTTCAGGTATTTTTTTGTCATTTTTAAGTTAATGCGGTAATTTTAAAATGTGAGACTATCACATTAACTGAGATTTCGTTAAATGCATCTCTGAAGGAAAAAATAATAATTAGGTTCCAAGCAAAAAAATAACAACAAAAAAGAAATCAAATAAAAAAGTATAAATGTGTGTGTGCATGTGTGTATGTGTGCTTTAGTTTTAAAAATCTCGTCATCTATACCAGTATTTCTATGGGGCAGCTCAGCTCTCTCAATAAAACAGTCAAGAGGGCTTCAAGCATCCATTCCATACTTCATTCTCTCTGGAACATTCCATTTAGCTAACCACTCAGGGCTTTAAAATTGCCAGGAATAGGAAAACTCTTTACTAGAAAAGGTTTATTAAGCAATAGTATACTAAACCAGATAAAACAGACTTCCTAGGAGCAGTAGAGAAAAATATATGTAAAAGACTACATTAATTATAATTTTTAATTTCCAAATATTGCTATATTTTTTTAAAAATTTTTTAAAATCTCCCATTTATTTGCTTCAGGCAAACTAATGATTTCTAGTTGTTATGATTTAAAAAAAAAACTCCCCTGGTTTATCAGTATATGCATTATGTTTCTGTGCTAGCAATTAAATCTTAACAGTTGCCAAAGTTTTATTAAAAGTCTATCATGAGCCAGGCTCGGTGGCGCATGCCTGTAATCCCAGCGATTCGGGAGGCTGAGGCAGGAGGATCGCGAGTTCAAAGCCAGCCTCAGTAACTTAGTGAGGCCCTGAGCAACTCAGTGAGACCCTGTCTCTAAATTAAATACAAAATAGAGCTGGGAATGTGGCTCAGTGGCCGAGTGTCCCTGAGTTCAATCCCCAGTTCCCATTAAAATTAAAAAAAAAAAAGTCTATCATGTAATAAAACAATATTTAAACCGGGCACGGCAGAGCATGCCTATAATCCCAGCAGTTCAGGAGACTGAAGCAGGAGGATCACAAGTTCAAAGCCAGCCTCAGCAGCTTTGCAAGTCCCTAAGCAACTCAGCAAGACCCTATCTCAAAGTAAAATACAAAAAAGGACTGGGGATGTGGTTCAGAGATTGAGTGCCCCTGAGTTCAATCCCTGGTTATCTACCCATCCAAAAAAACCACAATATTTAAATATAAAAAATAAAGTACCAAAAGCACAATTTGCCTCCTGGTATACAGAAAAATGTTACTAAAAACAAATGTTTCTGAATGAAAGGGGAGAGTCAACCCCAGCCAGTTTTCCCGTTAAACAGACATATTTACCACAACTGTCACCTAAAAACATCAAACTGCCCAGAGCAGCTCGTTCATCAACCGCTCACACTGGTTGAGCACCTATCTATGCCCAGTTCTGCACTGGGTGCTGGGTACATAGAAGTTAAAAAGAAATTCTTCACCCATTCAAAAAGTTGGAAGCAGTAGCTGGACAGAATTAAACTGATATACCAAGTCAAACATGGCCACACGCCAGTGCTTAGAGACAAACCCAAGCCCTTGAGGAAGCAGCTGATTCTACCTGGGAAGACCAGGGAGCTCCCACCCAGGAGGGGACAGGGGAACAAGGTCTTAAGGTAGGAGATGTCTTCCAGATGGAGGAGGGAAGAGAGGGCTGTTCTAGGCCTGAAAGCCCTAGGAGAAGGAGAACAGAGGGTCAGAAGTTACTAGGAAAAAGTAGCAAGGGACGAAAAGACTCCTATAATATGACATTAAGAAATTTTAGTAAAAGATCATACTGGATAGACATGAATGATAACTCAGAATGTGAGGGAGAAGTGTAGGAAAGAGGAAGACCCAGCAATAACTTGAAAGGTAGTCTGGGGACTCGGAACTGGAGTGTGATTCCAAAACTCTGGTTGGTTTATAAACTCCAGCCCAGACCTTGACCTTTCTCTAAAGGGAAATACGGGAAACCCTAGGGTCACCCTAGTCACTCACTCTGAAGGGGAAATGATTGTCTCCAGAGGTGTTGACCTCAACAGAATCCGTTTCTCAAATTCATACTGAGACAAGCATGCAATAAATGGCTCAATTATTATTGAAATTTTTTATTATTCTGCCTGAACAAATGTTAAACTTTAAAGAGTACTGTGCATTTTACAATGCTGTAAAATGCTTAACCTTCATCCCCTACCATGCTTTTATCACGTAAATGTTTTCTATCCAAAGTTGAAGATGAAAAGGAATTTTCAGTAACTATGGCTTGGGCACTTCCCTATAAAACAGAGCATGTCTCACGCTGCGCGTGAATGTGATAACAGTGACAGGTGGTGAGACAGAGAAGAAGCTGAGCTCCTGGTGCCCACCTGTCTGGTCCTGCTGGGAAAGAAGGGACGCAGCTTTGCTCTCTGGCTCATAGCCTGAATTCTCACCAGGTCTCAGAGTTCATTTTTGAAGTTGGGGGCTCTTGTGGTCTTGCTTTTTATCAAATATCTATCCTATCTGTTAAGAAGTATGGAATTAGCCTAGAAAAACAACAGAAAATGAAATTCCATTTGCTTAAGTAATTTTTATTTTTTATTTTTGGCACCAGGGATTGAACCCAGGAGCACTTCACCACTGAGCCACATCCCCAGCCCTTTTTTATATTTTATTTAAAGACAGGGTCTCACAGAGTTGCTTAGAGCCTAAGTTGCTGAGGCTGACTTTGAACTCATGATCCTCCTGCCTCACTCAGCCTCCAGAGCTGCTGGGATTACAGGCATGCACCACTGCGTCCAGCCATTGAGTAATTGTTTTATTATTATTATTTATTTTTTTATTTTTATTTTTTATTTTTTTTGTGGTGCTGGGGATTGAACCCAGGGCCTTGTGCTTGTGAGGCAGGCACTCTACCCCCTGAGCTATATCCCCAGCCCCATTGAGTTATTTTTAAAGGAGAAAAGACCCACATTGTCCATCTACAGGGAGATAGCAAGTGTGTGGTAGTCTGAGACTAGGGATGCCCCCTGAGAGCTAAGCTAAATGGGAGGGTAGAAAACCTATGTGAGAGTGGTGAACTGCTGAGGACTCTTTCTTGTCACCTACTTCCTGACCATCTGGATACCTGCCCTCCAAAAAAAGAATATAGCTGCTCTTCTCACACACAACCCCAAATCTCCCTCCTCTGACTTTTCTGCACAGCTCTCAGAGAAGTCCAGCCCATAACTGCCTATTAAAACTGCAGGAAGGAACCAAGGTCACTCAGAAAGCCAGCTGCTTCTAGAAATCTCAGGAAAACAGTACCCTTAATTTGAACAATTCCTAGAGAGTGGAGCATAGCTCCAGAATAGAAAGAGGTCCAAGGTCTGACAGTGGACATCTAAGCTCTGGTTTGAGAATCTTTCCAAAGGCTTTCTGGGATGCTCAAGGAGAAACATGGAGAAGAAAACCTGGAGAAAGTCGATGTCATTGGAATTTACGTTTTCAGGGAAAGTATTACTTTAATATAAAACTACTATCAACAATGCACAATATTAAAATGGCTCTTAATAAATACATTTATATTAGGGTGCAGACAAAAATCCTATAATGACATGCTAATAACTAAAAATGAAGTGTAATTGTCAGCTAAGTACCATGGAAAATTAAAGGATTAATGTAACCAAATAACTAATACATCCTGATACAGGAAAGATTACCATGAACCAAAATTATAAGTCAGAGAATGAACAAAGGGCGTACCACTGGCTTGACAGTTAGCTACAAACTTTCATCAATATTGGTAACATGAGCTATAAGTGAAAAATAATGATGTTTTGGTGGAATCAGTCTCATTACTTCACAACAGGAAATCAGGTAATTCTGACATTGCACCAACTATGATGTGTATTATTTTGGAACATCTGCATCATAAAATAGAGAGGGAATTCTGAATTCTGTTCAGGAGAGAGAAATGACATGTGAATGTTAACAAATTAACTATTGTAGCTTCTGGTTTTCATTCTATGAAGTTAGCTTTGGTTGTTGAACCTCTCCTAATTTGTCTTCCCCACTTGAAAAGGTAACATTGAAAAATGCCATCCCCAGAGAGTAGTGTTGGAATGATTCACTGAATAGACTCAATACCTCGTCCCAGTCTTATTTTAATTGGTAATTCATTTCATGTAGTTTTTAGATGGCTCATACACTGGGCCAAACTGGGCAACTCCACCATGCAAATGAGTCAAGGGCTGCCACCTTGCTCCAGGTGTGGAGGGTGCCTCAAAATCAACAAGCCCCCTGCTGAACCCCTAGCACCTGGCCATGCTGCTTCCCCAGCCCCTTCCCTTGGGGTGCCACACCCACCCCATCAACGAAACTGTGTTTTTCTTTCATGACTCTTCTCCTTTATCCCCACAGACAGCTACATCAAGTGTCTATCCTTTCTATGGTTTGACCCGTTCTGCTGTAACTTTGTACTTCCCCCTTCACAATTCATGCCTCTGCATATTGGTCCTTCCCTGGCTGTCACTGACCTCCCTGTTGCCAGTTTCCACTCCTCTGCATACCCTTCCCCAGCTGGCCCAGAATCCCCTCTCTAAAATACAGGATCATCCCATTACAATCCCACCATACATCCTCAAAGATTATCCAAAGCCTCCAAAATCTACTGCAACTCATTAAGTAGAAATTTCATCACAGTATTCTATTCCCTGTTGCCTCTCATATTTTCCACCATCTGTTCTTACAGTTCTGGGAGGACAGGTGCACAAACGTAACACAGCCTGTTAGGGTTTGGATGTGAGGTGTCCTCCAAAGGCTCACGTGTCAGACCATGCAAGAAAATTCAAAGGAGAAATGATTGGGTTGATAGAGTCTTAACCCAATCAGCAAATTAATCCCCTGATAGGGATTAACTGAGTCATAACTGATGTGGTAGGGTGTGGCTAGAGGAGGTGGGAATTAGGGGCGTGGCTTTGGATGCATATTTGTATCTGGCAAGTGAAGACTTCTCTCTGCTTCTTGATCAGCATGTGAGCTGCTTCCCTCCTCCACACTCTTCCACCATGATGTTCCACCTCACCTCAAGCCCCATGGAATGGAGCTGCCCTTCTAAGGACTAATGACCTCTGAAACTGTAAGCTCCTAAATAGACCTTTCCTCCTCTATAGTTGTTTTGATCAAGAATTTCAGTCATAGCAGCAAAAAAAAAGCTGACTAAAACTCAGCCACTTAAATGGCAATATGTAGGTACAATTTCTATCATCCCTCTCTTATGTATCCCTGAATCTCAAAATCTACTTTGTTCAATAACAGAAAAAACATGGATTAGCTAAAAACAACGTATGCATGTTAAACCTCAATATAGAGTATAAGTGCACACATACTCCTATATCCACCTACAAAGCCACCAAACAAGACTTTGTGGATCCAAGTTAGCATTAAAGCAATGTAGGACAATAAAATCTGAGCTTAGTTACCTTCAACATCTGGCTCAGTGATGCTCCTCTGCAAAGATGCTGGGGTGTTTGCAGAGGAGTTGAACCAGCATGACCCTGATGTTCTACCTGCAGCTTGAGGTTTACTGCCAGGATGTAAGCGGCAATGACTTTCTAACACCAGGGGCCATCTGATGTGTGGCCATTGGGACTCCCTCCTGGGCACAGCTAGCCAGCACTGGGTCCAAAGGCTTCAGCCTGTGCTGCATAGAGAGAGCTTGACACAGGGGTCCTTTCAGAGCTGGAGACCAACAAGTTCCATCTGGGCTTCACATTCTTGTCACTCTGAGGTCTCCAAGATTCCTCTTAAGAAGAACGCCTTTGCCCTTGAAGACTTCCTTCCTCCCCCTATTCTGCATGACTCAGTGAACTCTCACTCATGTGCACAGTAGTTCATGTCTGGACCTCCAATCTTTGCTACTGGTTTTATTAGACTTGATTAAACAATTTTCCAAGCTCATTTTGATTTTTTGGTTTTTGTCTTGATCATTTTACCCAGCATATTCTATTTCCCCGGCTTGTAGCACTGCTGCCCCTCTACCTTTCAGACCTCATATGCCACAGAGCTCCTCTGTGATGCCTTCGTCCATTTAACATTTTAACTGTTCATCTTTTGCCTCTAGATTTGAGCAGCTTGAGAGAAAGACTATTCCCATTTTACTCACCAGTACCTAACAAAGGGTCTGGCACACAGAAGGTGCTCAATAAATGCTTGCAGAATGAATGTATGCATTTTCTCAAACTGGTGTCAATAAACATGGGATCATCATTAACTTCATGTCTCAATATAATGGGGCTGTTATACTCAGAGACAAACTACAAATAAAATTAAGTGGCTTTTCCACATAGGCAGTATAATTGACATAGGAATGTCCCTTGGGCTGCAGAGTATGAACTTATTTATGACCCTGAGTAATTGCTATTATTCAAAAAGCTTACAAGAAATAACTTGTGAGCCATGGAGAACTTTGCTTGTGTGTTTTGAAAAGCAGCAGAATCTACTTGGGCCTGGGTTTGTTTGTTTTACTTCTATCAAGTCAGAGCTAATTACTCATGTTTCCTTCCCCGCCCCCAAATACTTTAAGAACCACATATCTGAACAGGCTTTTTGGAAACTGCAGAACTTGCAGCAGCTAACAGTCTCACCTCCCAGACTGTAAAAAAGTCCCCAGTGTTGGAAGGTAAGGGCAAAAGGCAAGACGTCTGTGTGAGGTCAATTAATGATTGTCTTTATTCCCTCTGCACGTAACCCAGACCTGGGGTGTCAGGAGCTAGCTAGGGGTTCAGATACAAAGGTGATATATGTTTGAGAGAGAGGACCACACTCTGGCATTCTTGGATGTCCATCCGACCTACACCACTTACCAGGTGTGGAACCTTGGGTAAAATTCTTACCTCTCACCATCTCAGCTTTTTGTGGGAGAGGTGGGGAGCAGGTACCAGGGATTGAACTCAGGGCACTCAACCACTGAGCCACATCCCCAGCCCTTTTTCGTATTTTATTTAGAGACAGGGTCTCACTGAGTTGCTTAGTGCCTTGCCATTGCTGAGGCTTGTTTGAACTCACGATCCTCCTGTCTCAGCCTCCCCAGTCACTGAGCCCGGCTACCATCTCAGCTTTTAAACCACACAATGATTATTTTGAGGATGAAGGAGAAATGCTAATGGATCATGTTTCTAGAGCCTAGAACAGAGGAGGCAATGATCACATCATAGCTGTTACTAAGGTATGATCATTCCTTCAGGCCCACCCTCTGCCACATAATCAGAGTTTCATGCACATGTTCATTTATTCATTTATTCATTAGTTCCTGGAGTATTTGCCCACACTGGGTACGTTGCAGGCCCTGTGCTAAGCACTGAGGCTGGAGCACAGAACAAATAGACAAGCTCTGCACTCATGGATCTCACCATGTAGTAGGAAGCAAAACTATAAGAAATGTGCACATAAACGAAGAACACGTCAGGTGGTGATGAGTGTCCTAAAGTTAAAGATGATGGAGATAGAGAGTGATGAGGGTGTGTAGGTGACAGGAAAGGTCTTGGTGACAAGGCTTGAAATAAATGAGGGAAGAGGCCACCTAAGCATTTGTGTGAATAGCATCCGGGGAGAGGAGGATTGAGTGCAGAGACAGCCCCTGGAATCTCTACTCACGCCACAGGAACCTGGAGCAAGCCTCCTGCTCTGCCCTGAACCTCAGAACCCTCTGATCTCTTTTGCAGGGAACCCAAAGCAGGATTCCCCTGCAGTCTGGCAGCCAGAGCCTGGCTTGCACACTGGGGGCCACTCAGTGCACTAGGTGTGGGAGATGAGGAGAGGCCTCCAAGATGACCACCCAGTCCAAGGGCAGTAAGTGTGTGTAAGGAGAGAATGTTCTTCAGTGTCAGGATTACAGTATGCAGGAGTCGCAAGCACCTCCGCGTGTTGCAGTAGGGATGTCAGGTAAGGGAAAGAAACCATGGAAAGTGGAAGCTGCACCGGACTTGGCTGCTGGTGGAGAGGGGGAATGGAGGAGGAGGGTGGAGTGCAGCAGGGAGGGCTGGTTATCCCAAGCTCCCTGCAAAGCTAGACAGAAAAGCACTCATGCCCATATACACAAAATGTGTCATGTATAATTTGGAGTTTGAGGTTCCTCTAAGACCCAGACCCCAAGGATTACCAGTTATAAACTTTAGCTAAAGGAGCCCAAAATTGGACTCTGATTCCAGCTTCAAGGTCACTGCCTGAATGGCTCCTACTTGCTGACCACAGACAGACAGTAGAGGAAGTATGGGAACTGATTTTTGAGTCCTGACTTCAACCTCTAGTCTCATGGAAGTTTTAAAATAGAGTTTCATTAAATAATTTTGAACCCTTTCCTTTCTTTTTTTGACCTTCAGAAGGTTGTCAATCAAAACTAGCAAATATAAGGCACTCATGCTCTCTGGCCTTCCTGCACACCTAGCAAGCATCGGTAACTCTGCAGACTCCTGGGAGAGTGCAGGGTGCCTTCGGGCCGCTCTTCCTCCCACACTCGAGTTCCCATGGACGATGGCACACAGTACCAGGGACACGGCCTCACAGCATCAACTCTCCTTCATATTGGAAACATGATTTCAACTCTCTGGCAGAGGGATACATGGCTTGACTTTTTAAGGAATTCTGTGATATTTTTGCACATTTTATTACTCTGTGACAGCTGTCAAGTTGAGGTTAGGGGTAGACATTATGCTCAGAAAACATGTGCTCCCATTGAATTCAAGGGACTGATTTTGTACCTTAGTCTCTGGTGGGAAGCAGTAGCCCAGCCTCTCAAGATGTTCCTTACTAAAAGTCATAAATCTCAAAGACAGAGCATGTGTTCTGCCCATGTGCATGTGTGTGTTCTCACGCATGTACATGGATGGTACAAGGAGAAAAGTCTAAAGGTAGACGGGAGGCGAGAAAGGAGAGAGAAAAGAAGATTTGGAGGGCTACCAGAGCTGAAAAACACATTCTGGGCTCAGGAAACTAAACCCTGTTACAATATCAAAGTTGAATCAACAGGTATGCCAATAAAATGCTTTTTATTATTTGCCTTATTTGAACTTAGCCCATTTTTCTATTTAATTGCTCCTCTCATTTTCTTGGTTAATAATTATAAGGCTAACTTTTCAAATAAAATAAAATTGTTCCTCTGCTCTATGCAGACTAGTTACAAAGCAGGCTAAGGCAAGTTTCCCAAACCCCTATCCCAGTCTTGGGGGCAAGTCACTTGAGACAGTAGGTCAGGAAACCTCTCTAGACCTCAGTTTCCTTGTGTATGAGATTAATATGTTTGATTAGTTATCACAGATGTGTGTGTGTGTGTGTGTGTGTGTGTGTGTGTGTGTGTTTGTGTTTGATGAGGGGTGGGAGTGGCTTAAATCTTTTGTAGGACAAACCAATAATTAGTTTCAATATGTTCTATGCTGAGTGTCTAACCTTAACCTAATCACTAACCAACCTCTGCCACTGGCCAAGGGTCCTAGAAAGAGGAAGAAGAAGGTCTGAAAAGTCCTTTGTTGTATTGTACAAGAAATCACTGAAGCAAATATCCTTCTAGCTGTGATGCCTTCTGATGCCCAGCACAACGGAAATCTTCTCTGTGTCTATACTCATGGGACTGCAGCCTCATGGTCTACAAAATGGGTCAATAAAGCCTGGAATATGAGAAAAGATTTTTTTCTTATGGAAATAGCATGTAACTAAAATGTTAAAATACTTACAAATGCTCGCATTATTTGTGTTTTCAATAATTTGGGAGACTTTGAAATCCATGCTTTGACTTCCTCTTCCTGTCTCTGTATCTCAGAAGTCAATTCCTAAAAACTGCATTTTTTAAGATCATGGGCCCTCTGGCTTTGGGTTAAATGTGGTTCATGGGAAGCACCAGCAGGAGATTGGGAGACAAGGAAAACCTAGGCATTTCATGTCTTCCCTCTTGGCACTGAGAGTATCTCTGGCAGCAATTCCTCTGTGTCTCCACCTCCCAGTGGAAAACTACTCCCTCTGTGGTCCCAGCTCCTGCTGGGTGGCTCCCCAACACCCACCACCACCTCCCTTTGATTCTCCAGCCCAACAGGTAATAGCTGGATTGCCTCACTGTGCCTTCAGCCTCTTCAACCTTGGCAATGAATCCCTTCCATTGAACTTCTTGGCATGGGCTCTACCTTTCTATATGGACCGTGGATGATGATACATTAGGGGTGCTATGGTCTCCCGAGAACAGACATTAAATCCAGGAGTGTACAGACTCCAGACAATGAACTTGGCAGATGCATTCCTTCTTTCCTTGGCAGAGAAGGGCTCTCCAGTGGTCATTAGCCTGACCACCAACTACTACCTGCACTAGGTGTGTGAGGTGTGGAAGGAACACTGCACAGAGCACTAGAGCCTCCATCTGGCTGGGTAGTAATGCCAACTTTGCCAAGGGCCTTCGAGCCCTACAAGCTAAATCTTCATCATATCAAGGGGGACAAGAGCTCATCTAACCTGCTGATTTGCCTACACTCAAACAAGGATGGCATGAGAACAGGCTTTAGAAACCCAAATGGTTCTTGCAAATCTGATATACTGCTATTATATACAAGCCACGGTTGACCTTCACGGGAGGCAAAATGCTTGGCTCTTAGCTTAGCCCTGCTTTCATTTCTAAGGCTGATTGTGCTAAGGGTACCAACACAGGGGAGGCTGGCATGGCACAGAAGCTGCAGGGTCCTCGCTGTGATCCCTGTGCAGTCCCCTTGGCATCACCATGTCTAGTTTAGCAAGACCTCAAGGAGGTCAGGACCAACGTACCAATGTCGAGGACCCTCTGCTTTGCTGTGTGCTGCCGAGAGTGCCAGTACTTCCAGTACTTCAGCTGTTCGTCTCGGTTCTTGTCTTCGCTGAAGACCACCATCACCACGCTCTGCAGAGGGGAGAACAGGGAGATTATTCCCTGCCCAGTGCTTCTGTTGCCTCAGAGGGTCCCCGTTCCAGAAGTTCTAGCACAGGTATGTCTCCAAAGCAAGAAAAGCCCAGACAAGTTCAGCTGTGTTGATGGTTTTGTTTTAAAATGGGCCTACTTAAAAAAAAAGAAAAAAAAGGAAATGAGAACCACAAAGGGAAAAAAGAGAATCCTACAGCAATTTTGATTATTTCATTAGATCAGCCAGAACACCGAAACATTTTTTTTCTTATATTGTAAATAAGCACACTTCTGAAATTTTGTATCCTGAAATAGAATTTGGCACCATTTGTAAGAAGCAACATCCACCTCTAGCCTAATTTAGTGTCTGGGCAGGAGTAGAGCAGGAAATGAGAGAAATACTAAGGAAATGAGGGTAATGCTGAAAGATGGATTCCTATTGATACAGAGTTAAACTACAGGTATTGCATATGCCAAAAAATACAAGGGCAGCTGGGCACGGTGGCACATGCCTGGAGTCCCAGAGGCTTCGGAGGCTCAGGCAGGAGGATCTCGAGTTCAAAGCCAACCTCAGTAACTTAGTGAGGCCCCAAGCAACTCAGTGAGACCCTGTTTCTAAATAAAATATTTTTAAAAAGGGCTGGGGATGTGGCTCAGTGGTTAAGCAGCCTGGGTTCAAACCCTGGTACCAAAACAAAACCAAAAAACCCCAAGGGCAACCAGGTTATCTATTTAAATATAATGAGAATGTACTTGAAAAATGAGCTTGAGAAACTAATTATATCCTGAAGAAATAAAAATCCAAAACCTCTTTTGGTTCTAAGTTACAAGCAGCCTCATTAAACTAAATGCACATAAACTAAATACACATCAATTCAGTCATTTATGAAATGAAGATAGCACCAAGAACAAACAAAATAGAGACGCTACCAAAACAAACAAAACACTTAAACTGCAGTGTCGGGAATACTTCTCCTCTCATTCCATATCCAAAGTACTTCTTAGACACTTTCTACTTCATCGATTCTCTTTCCTTAAGAACTTCGTTGGGCTGGGGATGTAGCTCAGTGGTAAAGCACTTGCCTTGTGTGTACAAGGTACTGGGTTTGATCCCTAGCACCACAAAAAAACAAAATTTGCCCTTTGTAGTGTTTGACACATTTGGAATCATTTACTTAATTATTCAGCCAATAGCAATGTCTTCCCATTGACTTTGAACTCAACAAGGTCAGGAACAATGTCTGCTATTCAGTGCCATTAGCTCTGGAGCCTGAGAAATGAAAAGACAACAAGTTCATGCTGGTGGCTGACTATCAACACAAAACCCAGCTCATTCCTAGTGGACATGTGAACATGTTTTATCCAAGACAGCAGATGCTTGTTAGAAAAACTAGCTCAGAAATATGAGTCCATATCATTTGAATTCACAAGCATCAAGAACTTCCAAGGCAGGGGAAGCTGTTCACTCTGTGGTGAGCCCTGAGCTCAGCCAGCCCCTCGTTATTCCTTCAGTGTGTTCACATATACTTAGAAGTTTACTGTGTGACTTCCTCCTGTTTATTTCTGGTCCAAAATAAAAATAACATTTAAAGTAATTTTTTTTTCCTAGCAAAAGATTAAATTAGCAAATGGCACATTCTTGGCATGAAAATTTATTTCTTCTGTGATAAAGAAAAAAATCAGTTTGATACTGTTATTATCAAGCTTTATGTGCCTTGATTCAGAATTTTACACTGTTCTCAGAAACAAATGCTGGTAGGTTACAAGTATATCCCTCTGTCCTTAAAATCCTTGCTATTCCAGAGGGGCTGGGTGAGAAAGATCCACTCGGAAAGGTACCAACTTACGACCAAGATTAGAAGTTAGAGTGAAGTCCTTAAGAGAAGAAGGGGGTTCTCATTTTAGTCAAAATAGATCAAAAAGAAATATATATTTTTCATATTAAAGTACTTCCTTGATTCCCACAAAGTGGAATTCTTGGAAAAGTCCCTGTGCTCCATACTGATGTCATGCCTTAGAATACTAATCATCTGCCATTTTTTCAGGGTGATGATGATGGTGACATTAAGAGGACATATATAATTAAATTCTTACTTGGAATTTACAAGCCTTTTAAAAAGAAAAGTAAATGAATCCAGTGTCTTCTTCTTCCCAGACACCCTATGTGAGGGATAGGGTGTAAATTCTAGGTTAGACACCCAGACGTGGACTTCGATGAAATTTCTCTGCCTTTCACCTACCTAGGCTGCTCAACACAGCATGCTTTAGTGATTCAGAGAGCTGGGCTGAGGAGTCTGATGGCCTGGAATATATCCTAGGTTCCCGTAACCATGGCCAGTTACCAGCTTCTGAAAGTCCAAGTTTCCTCATCTGTGACACTGTGATAATATAGTGTCTTTGTCACAGGGTGGCTAGTTTCAGTGAGTTACTAGAGGAGCAACACATGAAAGACATTCAACACCTCTTCCTTGTTATTATATGACTGCTGGCTGTTGCTGTTGTCATGGTATATCCTCCACCGTGGTTTTGACCACAGGGGTGGAGCATTCTAATTCTCCTGATGCACCAGCATCCTGACTTACAATTAGCACAGCCCTTGTGTGGGGCCTTGGCCCCATGTGTGCTGGAAGTACGCTTGGCCAGTATCATGCTCTCAGCGTGCCACGCTGTTCCACTCCTAGCATTCCCAGGAGCTTACAATAGACCTGGAAAGTCCTTCAGCCTCTTTTCAGAACTTGGCTATAATTTTCTTTTTCAGCAGAGAGGGATTACCAGGGATTACCCTTCTTGGCAATTGTGAGCATGCCAGAAACTGGCAGGCTTCCAGAGCAGTGAGCTAGGGCTCCAGTTTCATTTCCCACAAGCAGGGCTAATACTCAGGAACCTGAAAATTCCTCCAGATTGTTCCTGGTGAGGATCAGGCCTCCTCCCTTGAATTCTGAATAAGCTCTGGGCTGCAGAAGGCCTTTAAACAAAGTTGCAAAGGGCCCAGGGACTCAGAATTATTTGCTTTCCCCTTTACATCAGACATTAGCTCCTTCTCATCCACAAACATGTCCTGATTTACAATTACTTTGAAAAGTGAAGATCAATTGAAAACATATAACAATCGAGGCAGTAATGAAGCAAGGAAAAGTCCCTGGACACAGTCAGAAAGCATGTTCAACCATATTCCTTCCCAAGGGTTTATGGGTTACTGATTAAAATGGGAAAATAGTCAATAAATTCTCTTGGTCCAGCTCTCTGATATTTGTTTTAGAATGATTAATTTTGGAGTTTTTTCCCCATGCTGTTCCCACAAGGCTGTGAGGTAGCAATTCCATTCATCGGATCCCTCTGTGCTCTATTTGGAGAAATGCGGCCCATACCCTGACTTTGCTGATGGGATGTCGGAAGCATTTGTTGTCGCCGGTCTCACTGAGTGTTATGGCGTAGAACTGTCCTTTGTTGAGGTAGGTCATGGGGCCCTCCCCCTGCTTCTGACGGAGAGATTTGGTGGCTTCCAGGGTGTATTGAAATGTACCACTGTGAACAGAAAACAGTCGTCAGATGTGCTTCCTTGGATATTTCTGCATTCTGACCCGTTTCACATCCATAGCCATTTTGTATGAATATTAACCAATGTTTACTCTATTTTAAATTAGAGACAAAATACAGCATATGGCAAAAGAGATGAGACCAGACCAAAGGTCATTGCTGGTACAATGTATACAACATTTCTAATAGTGTTCCATAAAACAGATGGTTTAGAGGGGAGAAAGTCCAGGGTGTGCTTGCTCAGTGTGCAGGCTTGTTGCAGAGAACCTCTGGGGTATCTCAGCTGGCGTTCAGGTAATGTCTGAAACAACAATTGATAGAACTTGCCACTTTTATCCTAACCACTTGCCAAAATTCTGAATGCTTCTGTTCAATTCAGGTTGTCTAACCTTCTTTGTATCTAACTAAGATATCGCAAATAGCCATTTTTCACTTAAAAATATTTTAAAATGTGAAAATCCAAAACCCAAACATTCAAATGAGAATCTTGTTCCCTAACAGTGAGTGTTTTTCTGTCTTTTGTTTCTTGTTCTGAAGTCTGCAAAAGAATTCATGACAAAGCTGCTCTAAATCAGGGGTTTTCAAATGATGATCTGTGTGCCAAAACCTGCTCACTGCCTGTTTGCATAAATAAAGTTTTATTGGAACATGGCTACATTCATTTGATAATGCATTGTATAGGAGTGCTCTCATGCTACGACTGCAGAGAGGAATGTTTGTGATAAAGACTGTAGATTGACAAAGCTAAAATGCGTGCTCTGTAGTTCATCACAGACAAAGTCTGCAGATCCTTGCTCAAAAGAGTTTCCTTAATATTGTTTAAATGATATAATTTACAAAACAAAAACACCAATGTTTCCCAACTTTGGAGAACATATCAGTTGTTTAAAATGAACACAATAGGTATGACCACAATCTTTTTGTTCAACATGTTCACTTGGAAATATTTATTTCTGGGCTGGGAATACAGCTCCCAGGTAGAGCACCTCCCTGGCACATGCAAGGGCCTGGGTTTGACTCCCAGGAAGGAAGGAAGGAAGGAAGGAAGGAAGGAAGGACTGACAGACTTCCACTACACGGTAGGATGGGCCACAGTGATGATCCAGTTACAAACACTTTATTTGCTGAATCATCCAACCCTCTCCATTGGGTATTTTTTTCAGTCCTTTCATTTTGTAGTGTTTAAAAGACTGGATGCAAAGGTGATTCTCAAAGTCACTCTTCAAATGGCCTATTTGCAAAGATTAGGTGCTACTATTTGCCTTCTATATTAGATACTTCTGTAAGAGTATTTTATTTGTGCTTTAACTTTTATAATGAGAAAAAATTCTAAGGGGGAAAATAATACTCCCCTTATATGATAAAAATCTGAGGCTTAAGTAAATGAGCTAAGCAAATTCCAAATGTGTGTTAGAACAGGTGGGAAATAAATCAATCACAACAAAAAAAATGGCTTTTTTTTTTCCCCAAAAAAGCCATTTTGATACAGTACCATAAAATAATACAATTTTAGACCTGGTTACAAGCTACTGGTCACCTAGCTAACTAGGTCAAAGGTTGTTTTTAACATATGAAGAAAGCTGGGAACCCTCTTCCCAGATATCGTCATATATGAATATAAATAATTTTTAATATAATTGCAGGAGTTTGTGTCCCCTAAGGCTGTCCAGAAGATAGGACGAGAACTCGGGATTCAACCAATCTTCCTCCTTCCACAGCTTAGGAGTATCTAAGAGACCTGCTTGGGCCATCTGACAATGGTAGCTGTAGAAAAGAAACCACGTCAGGCGACTGGGAGGTCAGTGCTGTTGGCCAACCCGAGAGCCAATCACACGGTGCTCTGGATTCTAACACACAAACTATCTATGCATTTCCATATTTTAGAAAGTAATTTGTCAAGACTGGAAATAATGATGTAGAAGTTCATTTGCATAGAGCAAAGAATGGAAGGCAAAAGAAACCAGATGGCTCTATGAAAGTACGCAAAGACAAAATTGTTCAAAAGTATAACTTAAAGGAACATTTAAAGGGTCCTTGATGAAGGTTCAGCTCCCCGTTTACCTACCCTGATGTCTGGTCATACATGTATTCCTCAGCCCCAACCGAAGCACTCCGGAATTTCTGCAAAATTTAAATCATAAAATTAAAAAAAATAAGCTGGGCATGGTGGTGCACGCCTGTAATCCAAGCGACTTGGGAGGCTGAGTCAGGAGGATCGAGAGTTCAAAGCCAGCCTCAGCAACTTAGTGAGGCCCTAAGCAACTCAGTGAGACCCTCTCTCTAAATAAAATACAAAATAGGGCTGGGGATGTGGCTCAGTGGCCAAGTGTCCCTGAGTTCAATCCCTGGTTCAAAAAAAAAAAAAATTTTTTAAAAATAGGTGGGAGAAAAATGATAAGCATATTCTGTTTTAGCTTCTCCTTAGAAAGGAAAGTTGTATATTTGGGGCATTTTGTTTTCAAACAACAAAAATACCTCTACCTCTTTACAGAGCTCACATACACCTCCACCGTGAGGACTACACTCAATAGAAGATACATTTGGGCTTTGTATGTTATTCACACGTCCACAGGCATTCCCGAAGCATTCTCAGTTTAGAAACTATTTCTTCAAACATACAAAATATCACTTTCATTTTTTATTATCTCTAACACTTATTACAAATGCCCAAAACTCCGAATTCATAGAGTATTAATTACACAGATGCCACATAGCACAGCAATGTAAGAGAGTGGTTAGAAGCACAGGTTCTAGAGCAAGACTGTTCAGGGCCAAGTTCTAGCTCTCTTACCTGATACTCATGTAAAGCAAACTTGGTGTTTTCTCTATCTGTTAAGTGTCTATAGATACTAATTAGAAGGACTAAACAGGTGAACAAAATATTACTAAAAGTGATTGGTACACAGTGAGCACTATGAATGTGTATTAAGCACTAGTAAGTGGTAATAGTTTGACCATGGTCAATTCCCTTCTCTAGGCGTCTTCATTATCATATCTTAAGAGTAGGTTTTGGAGGAAGCTCTAAGTCTAGTAGTATACAAGAAGAAGCTTGGGTCCAGAGATGTTTGGTTATATATATGGTACAAATAGGATGCACTTTGCAATATTTTAGAACATTTTCAAAAGTATATGCCCCAAAGCCCTAACTCTTGATCCCAAAGCAAGAATAATAGAACATTGGTGGAAAAGCACTAGGTTGGCCACACATACACACACGGTCCTCTCACTGTGACCTTTTTTTTACCAAGTATCTCTTTCTAAGAAATCAAAAACATTATAAACTGTATGCAAGCGCTCTGAAGAAAAGCAACAGAGTTCTCAACAAGACAAGCACACAACTGAGAAGGTGAAAATTAGCACCACTGACAATCGGCCTGGATGGTCCCAAGAGAGCTCAGTACTTCCAGTGGATCACAGACAAGGCAGCAGATTAGCAGTCTCCAGCAGAAGCCTGGGGCACAATGGCACAGCTACATGAGCAGGTAACATCCCATTCCCTAAGTGATTTCAGATTTCTTTGCAAAGACATTCTCAGTCCCACTTCGATCATCCCATCTCTTGAACGATGATTACTGAGATACCTGAGGCCCCTACATCTGGACAGGATCCAGTCCAAACTGCTCCCTTTCCTCCTGCTACATAAACACACAGAGGAATCCATCCAAACAGCAAATGAAATTCACTCATTCAACAAGGGTTCCAGATATGTTCTTAGTTTGCCTAAAAAAAGTACTAGATTTTAGATTTAAAAAAAAAAAAGGCTGAAGATTATGGCAGATCATTTGGTTTAACTTACATCAGGCTGAAATACAATCTACAAGACAAACTCCAACCTCTAAGACTAGAAGAGCAGCAGCTCAACCCAAAAGCTTCATATTTAGCTTTTGCTTTTGGCAAGTTTCTTTGCTTTCTCATTGACTCCAAAATAAAGCTCCAAACACAATAGCTTCCTTTCACATGGCTCTTTATCTACAACACAAACATAACCAATATCACATCTCCCAAATAGTATGATGTTTCGGTTGACATTGGACCATGTCCACACACTCTTCTGAGACTAACAGAATATCTCTAGAATGTGTGAGAAAATACATCAGTGGCAACACACTGGTGAAGAAACATGTACCTTACCTGAGATTATGGTGTGATAGTTTCAGGTATTTGCTTTTCCTACAGAAGCATCCCTGACTGCTGGGGGCAAATTGAGTATTCAATAATATCAAAGACTCTGCAAGATCCCCTGCTCGGTTTCTAAAAGGAAACTTTTTAGAATTAGTTTAAGCATTTTAACAGGAAACTAACTGTAAGGCTTTTTTTCTTTTTTATTATGAGAACCATAAAAGTTTAGTTGTAAAGCTACCAAACCCCAAGAAATATGATAGCCTCCTATGGGCAGGGAATTTCTCGTGTCTGGCTCTGGTCACTCTGATTGCAGAGAATACAGCAGGTGCTCATAAATGACTGGTGCCAGGAGTGGCAGGGCTGGGTGCACTAGCTCCCGCCAGTGCTGCAGAGAGCTAATGCTGCTTGCCAACCCTTTCAGCCTCTTCCCCCACCTGCAAGATAAGAACTATCTATAGCCACAGATAAAGGAAACCCAGATTTTAAACAAACATTTGGACGAGTCACTGACTTAAGCAATGGAACCACTGAGAACTGGAAGGTTCCACAGTCTTCTCCAAGAGTGCAGAGGTGAAAGTTAAGGATGTAGGTGCTAGAGCTTGGGCCAGGCTCCATCGCTCCTACTTGCTGCTAAATGACCAGTTCTTATGTTCTTTATGCCCTGGTTTCCTCATTAAGAAAAAAAGACTTGACAATACTCAAAGGGCTTTCCCAAGGATTGAGTACACATCACTTAGAATGATGCTACTATGGTTTCAATGTATCCCTCAAAGTGCATGTGTTGAAACCTTAACTCCAATGCAATAGTGTTGAGAGGGAGGATATTGAAGAGGTGATAGGTTGTGAGGGCAGTTGTCATGATTAGATTAAAGTCACTCCATGGATTGTTACTGAGAAAGGGGGTTCTTATTGCCAGAGTGGGTTTGTTATAAAAGCAAATTTGGCACTCTATCTCATGTGCTCTATCGCCTTTCTGCCATGGGATGATGTAGCAAGAGGCCCTCAGCAGATGTGGCCCCTTGATCTTGAACTTCTCAACCTCCAGAACAGCTTTCCAAATGCATTTCTGTTCACTGTAACTTCCCCAGTCTGGGGCATCATTATCACAGCACAATACACACTAGGATAGATGCCTAGCACAAAGCTAGTGCTCACCAAGTGTTTATTATTTTTAAAAGTTATTATTTAGCAATGAAATCTCAAACTCAAGTAACTACATTTTTGTCCCAAACAGGCAGCCAACTGAAGATATCTGGCATGCTGCCACCATGCTTCTCCTCTTTAGGAACTAAAAAAATACCCATTTTCCCCTTCTGCCAATGACTATCATCTCAAATCCAGAGGCACTGTTCCTGAAAGATGAAGAAGTTGATGAACTAATAAAAGTGTACATTACATATTCTAGGTCAAAAATTGGAGAAAGGGCCCACAATTATAGCATGAACAGATATTCTGAGATTTCAAGGCTATTAAATGGATGCAAGATCATTTTTTTAACAAATGGTGTTGGAACTACTGGTTATCAGAGTGTGGGGGGAAACAGACCTCAATTCTTACTTCATATCAAATATAAAAATGACCTCAGCATGGACCAGAAACCTACATGTAAGAGGTAACATATTAGGTGTCTGGGGGGAAAAAACACAAGAGAAAATCGTTGTAACATTGGGTTAGGGAACACCTTCTTAAACAATATCCAAAAATATAAATGATGAAAGACAAAATTGACAAAGTAATACTGTTGCTCTTTGAAAGACAATTCAGAAAACAAAAAGACTTAGGATGCAAAACAAAATAAGCTTATATTCACATTACTTAAAGAACTCCTACAACCTAATAAAAGAAACATAAATAACCCTATTTGAAAATTGGGCAAAGGATTTGGATAAATACTTCATAAAAGATATTGCAGGGAAGGCCAAATAAGTGTATGAAACAGCTCAACATCACCAGAAATCAGAGAATGCAGACTCAAATCAAAATGAGACACCACATTCCATCACTAAAATAGCCGATGTTAGAAAGAGTGAGGATACCAAGTTTTAGAGAGAGTGTGAAAGACAGGCATCCTCATACGTTGTGGATGGGAATGAAAATGATACCACCACTTTGAAGCACTGTGTGGAGTCCCTTGTAAACTTAAATGTGCATTTACCACATTTACCTAGGGCCCAGCAATTCCAACTCCAGGTATTTGCTCATGAGAAATGAAGGGCTCTGTCCACATTAAAACATACATATGAAGTCATGCAACGTGGTGCACCCCTGCAAACCCTATGGCTTGGGAGGCCTAGGCAGGAATATCAAGAGTTCAAAGTCAGTCTCAGCAACTTAGCGAGGCCCTAAGCAACTCATTGAGACCCTGTCTCTAAGTAAAATACAAAAAACAAGTGAGGGTGTGGTTCAGTGGTTAAGTGCCCCTGGATTCAATCCCTAGTACCAAATAAAACAAAATAAAGCAAAACATACAAATGAATGTCCATAGCAGCATTATTCATAATAGCCCAAAACTAGAAGCAACCAAAAATCCATCAACTGATGTGTTGGTAAACAAACCGTGATATGCACTTACCATGGAATACTACTCAGCAATTTTAAAAAATCGATATAAACACAACATAAGTGAACCTCAAAAATATGCTAAGTGAAAGAAGACAACATAGAAGACTATAGGTACACTTTATCATTCTATTTACATGAAATTTTAGAAAAGGCAACAATATGATAACAAAAGGCAGATTAGCAGTTGCCAAGAGCCAAGGCAGGAGGAACAGGGGAGGGCTTCAAGTACAAGGGAGTTTAGGTAAAGTTTTTTTTTTTTTTTTTTAAAAAACGGGGGTTGAACTCGGGGGCACTTGGCCACTGATCTACCCCCCCAGCCCTTTTTCTTTTTTTTTGGATTTTATTTAGAGACGGGGTCTCACTGAGTTGCTTAGCCCCTTGCCCTTGCTGAGGCTGGTTTTGAACTCGCAATCCTCCTGCCTCAGCCTCCTGAGCAGCTGGGATTACAGGTGTGTGTCACCACGCCCAGCTAGCTAAAACTTTCTACATGATGATTTTTAAGCTGGCTACACAACTTCATGCAAAGCAAATTTCTCAAACTCAGCACTTGGAATTTGTGAACTTAAACAAGCAAGCAAGCAAAGATAATTGTTCCTGTTCATTCTATGGGAAGATGGGAATACCTGAGAATATGTAGTCTCAAACTGTAAAATACAAAGTACATGCACATATACTGGACTACTGATGGCACACCTGTCTTTGAATATTCAATCCAACAAGGTTTTAAAGAATGACATTGTTTAATAAAAAAGAACTGACAGGCCACTTCATTAGCTACCTACCACCTACCATTTGGGAGGTTATAACTAGAAGAGGTTAAGGTGGAAACTTTACTAAGCAAGAACATTTTTTTCTTTTTGGTAGGGATTGAACCCAGGGGCATCCAACCACTGAGCCACAACCCCAGCTGTTTTTTGTATTTTATTTAGAGACAGAGTCTCACTGAGTTGCTTAGGGACTAAGTTGCTGAAGCTGGCTTTGAACTCAAGATCCTCCTGCTTCAGCCTCCAGAGCCACAGGGATTGCAGGTGTGCAGCACCATGCCCGGCAAGGACATTTCTTAATTCCTCAAAAATATTTAATTTTAAGACTAAAACTAAAATAATCTGTTATTTAAGAGTCAAGAAAAATGGAAATATTCTACACACATCCACATAACTAGAAAGAAGAGCAGAATACCAACAAACACATAAAAACACCCAAACTCACAGTTCCGTTCATTTAATCCACTTAAAAAGAGAAGAGGACACAGACCACCCCGCGGCCCGCTCACCTCCGTGCTCCCGTCTTTGAAGCCCTCGCTGTAGGTGCTGTCCGGGGTGCTGCGCTGGTCGTCCTTGAGATAGGTGCTGTGGGAGGCTATGGAGGGCAGGTCATACTGAGTCTGTTCAAAGATAACCACGCGCTGCTCCTCCCCGTCTCCTCGGGTGTAGTTCCCAGGCTGGGTCATGAACACCGGTGTGAAATCCTCAGCCTTGACCACGGTGATTCCTGACACCGGGATGATGGCGGGGCTCTCAGAAATGTTGACGCTGTACTGTTCCCGCTTTGAATTCTCCAGGTGCTCTTGATTCAGGGAAAGGTTTACTGGAACAGTCCTTAGGACCTGCACTCGGTTTTCTCCTCCGCTCAAATTACTCTGGGCTTCACTGGTGCCAAGACAGTTTCTGTGTGTACAGACCCACCCCCACAATGTGATAGAATTAGAAAAATCACCACTTTGCAACTCTTAAGTAAATACCAATGCAGGCAGCCATCTGAGGATGCTAATGCCACTAGGGGGATGGTTGACAGGGAACCTCACAGTGGAATGCAAAGGATCTTTGCATCACTAGAAGTAGGATAACTAGCCATGTGCACCGCTGGTATCATGGAATGTCAACTGCTCATTCCCATCATAGAGCACTACTCTCTATAAAAAGGGCTGACCCTGAATCTGATCATGCCTTTAGACCTAACTTCCAGCTCTCAGGGATACAGGAGCTGGAAGAATAATTTAAAAATAAAAATAAAAATAAAAACCAGAATGTAGCAGCACAACTTACTGACCTAAATTTGTCAACAAGACAAACATACAAACGAACAAACAAAAATACTAACAAGGAAGGAGAACTGATTGTTTTAAAACAAGAGGATCAAAAAGCCTAACAATCAAATATGATGAGTGGATTGTATTTGGATCCTGACTTGAACAAACTGGAGAGGCACGTAGGAGGCAGCAGGACTTTTGAGGAAATTAACATGCACTGGAAACTTGATAATATTAAGAATTTTTCATTAAGCTGGTTGTGATAATGATTTGTGCATATGTAATAAAATATCCTTGATCTTAAAGGTCCAAATCAGAAAAGGTTAGAAGTAAAAACACATGGTGTCAGGATTAAAAAAAAGGAAGAAAGGGAAAGAGGGAAATGATGGAGACTGAGGTGGTGTGACGAAAACTTATCATTATGAATTGGAAGTGGAATGAGCATTTGGGGAGTTCATTGTGCTGTCCTCTGCACTTCTGTAGGTGGTTGAAACTCTTAAAAGTTTTTAAATACAAAAGAGAGAGAGAGAGAGAAAATGAAAAACAGGTTAAGCATGGTAATTTGAAGGGTGATAGCATTCTGTGGGTTACATTTCTTAAAGGAAAAGAGAAATAAGATAAGAATTTATCATTAAAGTATCTCTCCTAAATTGAGAAATTGCCTGAGTAAATGGATAGACATGCTTAGTGCTGAGTTACTTTTGGAGCTTAAGGAAGTGCTGTAACTGGGCTTATGGATAACAAGATCTCTGACCTCTGGGCTGGTAGAGAGAAAGGAGAGGGTTTAGAAAATTAATTCTTGGCAGGTTAGAATGAAATACTTTCATTTAGACTAAAGAATTCCAGAAGAGAGCAGAAGCAAAGAGGAACATCTAAATGGAAGATAACGATTGATAGAAAAATGATTTTACCAGCAAGATCCCTCTGTTTTGTAAAATTGGCACTTTTATTCATTTGTGACTATTCTCTATATTATGGAGATAAATACACATTTTCCACAAATCCTTATCTTAGATAATCTGGAATGTTTTTGGGTTTTGTTCTTTATCTAGTATGTACTTTCTGGGGCTGATTAATAACTCTTATTGAGTGATATACTTGAATAAAATTTTGTCTTCCAAAAACTGGGCTCTCCTGGCTTCTTTCCATAAGAAGAAATCCAATAGCCTCTGAGCTCACCTATCAAGACTTGGTGTTTTTAGTTTTAACTTTTCAGATAAAACTTCAAAGTGAAGTTTGAGGAAAGAATGGCTCCCCATCCACAAAGCCCACAAAAAACAGCTAACCATCTCTGAATCCGTCACAGTTCCACAGAAACAATAATAATAATTCTAGGACTCATACAGACATTCTGCCTTTCAGCAATAACCTGTTCTCATGGTCAAATCAATGGAGCAAATCACATATAAGGCACAGTGAAGATTTAGAAAGTATGCTTCATCTGAATCCAGTTAGGAGGACGATGCCAGAAGCCAGACCACCCATTTACATCAGCACTGCCTAAGCCCCATTGTTTAGAACACTGCATGGAATGTTAATAGATGTTCCTTTCAAAAAGAAACCCATGATAAAATCAGAAAACAGTATTGCCATAACAAGACCACCCTGAGTGGGCCCCAACAGCATGAACACAGTAAGGCCCCCTGGCATTCCTTCCCAGTTAAATTGTAACCTAGAATTTACCAAACCCCTTTTGCGGAGGAAAAACCAATACTTGTTGATAAGGTCCTGCAGGTTGAGTGTAGACAGGTTTGTCTATACTGATTGGCTACCAAGGCAATTACCCACTTTCCACTCTGGACTTCTCACAGGCACTGTGATACTGGCTTTGCCAAAATATTCAAACTTCTTTCTAGTCTATTTCAAGCCAGATTTTTCAATTCTTTATTTCATGTACAACATGAATTTTAAACAAAGAACACAAGTCAAAATATCTTCTGGTGTTCTTATTAACACATAAATAAGCGAACTACAGAGCTGCATAAATCTAGCTGAATTGTTATTACCATATCACCAGGAAATAATCGACTTGGGCACCACTCTGATGTGGGTCTATGCCTCCATCATAAAATTAATTTCAGAAGCTGGCGCCAAAAAATTTTAGAAAGACATGCAAGAAATGGACAATTAGAACACAAGAAGAATTATTGTGAGTTACCAACTTACTTATAGAAGAACTTAGAATTGAACAATATTGTAAGAAAAAATGCCATGCAAAGAACAGTGCACTAAATATACTTTATAAAAAATTGGATCGTGTCATTGAGAGTCTGTTATTTTCCCCAAGTAGCAACTTCTGTATACAAACAGTTGTAATGATATCATGTTAGCACATGGCACCTTAATTCATAAACACACTGCAGATCAAAATGATATCCTTCCAAATTACATTCAATGAGAAGTCTGCTAAGTCATAATTACTCTATACAAGGTGGTTTACTCTGTACCTCATTGTCAGGTTTTTTTCTTTTTTAAGGTGCTTCATGGAAATCACCAAAAAAAAAAAAAAATGCTGAAATACAACAAGTACTGTCACTTTGAAATGTTGTTCTAAAATCTGCCTTAATAAAAATGTCTTCTCTTGCCTCTGATGTATTGTGAAGACAGAGCACACAGCCTAGGCTCATTTTGCCTTGACCCCATTATGATAGATAGATCTGCTAGTCTAGGCTTAGCAGACAGCACAAGTCATTAGCTCAGTAATGGATGTATGGAGGAAATGTCACAAGACATGAGGAGTGTTGACCTCTAATTTTCCATCATCATTCCTGCCAGTGAGGTCCCGGGACCCTGGGGCAACACAGAGCTTCAGAATTTCTCTAGTAGACGAGTAAATCAGGCATAGATAGTGAGATCTGCTGGGGTGGATTACATACAGGGGCTGCTAGGGAGCAGAGTGACCTCTGCTGCTAGGCATAGAACAAGATCATAATATCATAGCAGTTCCTATCCAGGCCAGGTAAGATTCTGACATAAGTACGGGCTAGGAATTTTATTTTTCCTGGCTTCATATTTCCCTGTGAAAGAACCTCCTAAAGAAAACCCCTGTGACTTCTTTCCATCCCACTGCAGAGGAAAAGACTTACTTGATGGGCCACTTGAAGAGAAGTAGCTGAAGGGTGGTCCCCTCTTTTGTTTGGATCATCCTGACCCAAGAGACAGGACCCTGCCATATCACAGTGTGTGATGTCTGCCTACAGTTACCTAAGTCAGGACTGAACATTTATGGGCCACAGGTCCAAGTCCCATCCTCCAGTTGGTTTCATTAGAAATAAAATTGGCAGCATTTTTCCCCTTTTAAATCTCAATTTATCTGTATCCTGATTGTCACCTGGTTCTTAATTCAAAGGGGTTAGAAGAGGGGGGTGACATAATGGTCTCCTAATGGCTCTCCCACCCTTGTACCTTAAGGGCATTTACATAGATCCTGGCCCTCCACTGGCTGAGGAACCCACCACTTCCCTCAGCAAGAGAGATTCTTCTGTTTCTCACTCCCTCCAGACCTGGAGCAGTTATGGAGCCGTGGGATTGATCAGAAATGTTAACCCCAGCAGTGGGCTTCCTTGCCAGCATATTCACAGGTTCTAAGCCTCTTTGGCAGGCTCCTCCTCTGAAGAGCTTACTGATGACCCTCTGGATGCACAACCAAAAAAATGGAATTTTCTCTCTCCCTAGTGAGAGCCTCAGTTTGGGTTCAAACTCCAACAAGCAGAGGAGGCAAAGCCTTTTGACCCCATTACCCCTCAAGAACAAAATGTATTAGTTGAATACTACTTTTTTCAAAAAATGCAGAAAAGGAGATATTCTGGGGTCCCAGTAGATTCCTGTATACCCATCATACCTTTTATCCTGGTCTTCTTGATTGTCACTTGCTTTGCTCACAGGCAGCAACCTCTTGTCTCGAGGAACCTGGAAACATCATCAAGCAATCAATCAGACTGACATGTATGCAACTGTGGCCATGTGCAGAACTACACCAGTGTAAACAAGGAAATCACAATGGAACATTCTCTAGGAAGAAACAGCAAATCTGTTACTGTCAGGAGAAGGTAAAGAGTGAGTAGCCTGAGTAACAATGGTAGTGGACCCAGAATACAAAGGGGTGGCGATAAATATGGGGTCACAACAAACATGATTTGGCTGACCTTGTCCCTGTCCCTGTTACCTCCATGCCCTCTCCACTCTTGGGGCGGAAGAGAGGAGACCGAGCAACATGTATGGTTTGAATCAGGACCTGGGTGCCTTTGAGCAGACAGAAAGCATTGTGGAGTTACAATAAGCATTCCTTTAAGGAGCAAGGACTGTCCCTTCCCTCTGATTAGGGACATCAGGTGTCAGCAAGAGCAGGGGGATTGAGGAGGGGACCATACTCTCGACCATGGGGGAACAAGCAGCTATGGTAATGGGTGCTTGGACCACCCATTAACCACCCTCCCTACATAGCTTGGGAACTTGACTCCACAATTTCTTTTTCCAACCTGCACTTTCCTTTTTTTTAAAATTTCATTATATTTATTTATTTAAATTTTTGTATTTGTTTGAATTAGTTATACATGACAATTGAATGCATTTGTGCATTTTGATAAATCATACATAAATGGAATATAATTTTTCTGATTGTTCATATTGTAGGATCACATGGGTCATGCAGTCATCTATGTACGTGAGGTAACAAGGTCCTTCATTATTATTTAACCCTAATGCCAACACCTCACCTGAAGCGTTACTGAAAAGGTGCTTAAGAGAACACCCCACCAGCAGTTCTCCAATCGTCATCTCGTGTCCCTACCTTATCATGGATCCTCTTCTTGGCCATTGTTTCCAAACACATGAGTAAGTAGATTGGGATTTGTTTGGTTGTTTAGATTTTTTCTTTTTTCTTTCTTTCTTTTTTTTTTTTTTTTTTTTTTGCTTATTTGTTTTGCTTATTTGTTTTGGATTTTCAATACATCTTCAGATTTTCTTTTAGCCAATCTCCTTTGTATATATGAAAAACATCCCTCCAATGGACTCCTTGAGCAACTCCTATGGTTTCCCCAACCCAAATATGTATGTAAGCCCAGGCAACTGGACTCAGGAAGTGACAGCAGGGTCACCAAGGGTCAAGATCTAGAGCCTAGGTTGCCTGGGCTTGACTCTGACTAAACTCGGCTCTCCTCATCTCTGTAAACTGAGCTTACTGATGGTCCTATACTTCATAGGCTTTTAGTAAAATTAAATGAGGTAAATTTTCTAAAGCATTTAGAATGGCTGTTGCTTTATAAGTATTTGTTGAAATAATATAAATCAATCATAAGTCCTTTATGTTGATTTTGAGAATCTACAATGTACCAGGCATTATTAAGTACTAGATAGAAATGAAATGAATAAAACATGGTTCCTGTCATGTATTGAATATGACAGATCATAAAATTTCAATACCCAGTACAACAATGTTCCTTGCAGTTTTATTCATAATAATGCAAAGGAGACAAGCCAAGTGTCTATCAACAGAGGAATGGGTAAGCAAAATGTGGTATATCCATAATACAAGGGAATATTATTCGAACTTAACAAGGAATAAAATTCTGCTATAATATGGTAATTATGCTATACTATGGATGAAACTTGAAGATATTATGCTAAATTAACTAAGACACAAAATGAAAAATATTGTATGACTCCACTTATATAAGGTACCTAGAATAAGTCAAAGAGATCTCCAGGGCTCGTGGCAGGGGAGGATGAGGAGTTAGTGGTGAATGGGTACAGAGTTTCAGTTTGGGAAGATGAGAAAGTTATGGAGACAAATGGTGGGGATGGTTGCATAACTTAGTGCCAGTGAACTGGGCACTTAAAAATGACTCAAATGATAAATTTTATGTCATGCATATTTTACCATAATGTATTATTTTAAGGTGGTATGGAGAAAACAGTATTTAAGGAGAAGACCCTGCCTCCCCAGTCTTCCTGGGGGAAAACCTGTGCCCTGGTTTATCACACATCTCATCCCAACAGGTGGCACTTGGCTTTTCTACACATACAGTCATTCCTAATAGTGTTTTTTAAAAATTCCAGTACCCAGCTATGCATGGGTTCTCTGGAAAACTATGGGACAGAGCTTCTAGTGTTGTGGAGATCTGGGCGAGAATTTATTGGGTGGATGGAGAAGGCTTTCTAGCCATGGGAACTGCTTATATAAAACTCCATGATATGACAGAATAAGGACAGTCATTGCCAGAGCAAGAAATATATGGGGGGGGTGATGGGATGAGTAAAATCCAGGTGAGGAAGGGCCTTGCACCAGGGATGAGTAAAATCCAGGTGAGGAAGGGCCTTGCACCAGGACAGGTGTTTTACTTCATTATGGTCCCTTCCATAGGCACAGACACATTCTCCTTGACCATCAAGCCTTCCCCACCAACCAGGTGGCACGAAGTACCCTGTGGCTGTCCACACTTCAGGCTCAGCCCCTGGTGCCTCTTGCCTGTGCCGAAACCGTCTCCTGACTCATCTCTCCTCTTCTTCACTTGATTCCCATAAATCCTTTCTGTCTCCAAGTGGTCTTCACAAAAATGCAAGTCTGATTTTCTCACGCTGATACATGAAATGCTCCCCTGTACTCTCAGGAACATGATCTCCAAAAAGTCTCCCATCTCAGCGTGAGCATCCCAGTTGCTGTCTACCTTGAGCCACAGGGTATCAATTACCATGCAAAGCTCCTTCTCAAAAGAGAGCCCTCACACAAAGTCTTCTCAGCCTGGAACACAACCCACTACCCACCCCCACACCTTCTCCAGACTTACAGTCCTGCCCAGACCTCAAGTCCCATTTGAATTTCTGTATTCATGATAAGACTACAATCTCCATGATGGCCTTTCCTGTGCAGTTACATCCCAAGTGCCTCAGATGTAGTAGGTCCTCTCAAAATACTTACTGCAAGAATAAATCAATTCTGATGGCCTAGGAAAGATAGAACCAAAGAAACAGAGAAGAAAAATAGGGATTCCAAACTCTAACTCCAAAGATGCATGGAGGGGAATGTTACTGTTGCCCAGAGTCACTAGGATGAGCTCTGAGCCGACAACTGTGCTCACTCTACAGTATTGAGCACAAGCCATAGGGATGATTATTGTTTGGTTATTATTTGGCTTTGTTCTAGTCCAGGCTTCTCTGCACCATGTTCACCTTGGGCTTTGCAGACTGTCATCAGAGATACTGAGACCTCTGAACTCAGTCCCCTCTCTTGAGTACTAGACCACATTTACTGTATCACACCTGGACATCCTACAAGCTCATCAAACTCTTGACCACCTCAGACTCATCTTAGGCATCTTGCTCTTAGTTCTGAGTTCCCCCACCAACTCTCTCACACACACAATCAGCTGGCAGTTTTTATTCAAATGGATAATGATTTCATGAGCATATTTCTTTGTGTCTCTGTCGGGCCTGTTTGAGTGGATAATTTAGGGAAAATGCTCATAAATGCTGATCCAGGCACCCCCCTCCCCATACTCACCCTTTAGGTCAGTGTTTTTCATCTGAACTATTGCAATAGACTGCTTTTTGAACTCTCTCCCATCAACCCACCTCTCCACTGCTGCTTCTGCTTCTACTATAATATGTGTGGATAATCTCTCCCATCTATGAGGCTTAGGTTCAAAATCCTTTGGAATTGGAGGAAATTAAGTCAAATATTATGACAAAAAAATTATGTACTTTTCATTTTCTTTTGTAAGCTTTCCTTCATTGTCTATAATGGACTTGCACAAACTTAAATGAAAAGCTGACATTCAAAACATCAAGTTGTTGACCTTAAATATATACAATTTCTATTTGCCAATTAGACCTCAAGGAGGCTAGGAAGAAAAAGAAAAAAAAGAAAAGTAGAACTGATTTTTAAAATAATTTTCAACAGTTTATAAATATTTATCAGGGTCACTCATTCATTCGTTCATTTGTTCATTTGCAAAAAGCAAGACCGTGCACTTAACCCTGGACAGCCCTGCCTTTCACCCTCCCTGGCAAGGCTCTTCAAGAGGGAGCTGCAAGGCTCTTCAAGAGGGAGCTGCTGCCTTCTTGACAACCTCTGTTCCCTACCCCCCTCAGTTTCCCTCTCCTGTTCAGCAGCACTGATAACTTGGGTTTCACTGAGCGCAACTTGGCATTTTATGCCCAATTTTTCTTGTCTCTAGTTCCCTTTGCCTGACAGGTTCTCTCCTCATCTGTCCACCTGACAACCTCCTCTATTCTGTGGTGGAGCAGGCATTGCTTTCTCTGGTATGACTGTGGACTCTGGAAAGCTGTCAGTCAATTTACAGCTCCTGAAACACAGCACTTACCTCCATGCCCTGGTTACAGGTTTATAGGTGGTTTATCCTGGACTGTGACTCTGCAGCTTCTCTGAGTTGGACATCCAACCCACCCTCATAATGTCCATCACTATTGCTATAAGATCATAGCTAAGTTGTGATTATTTGTTGGATGAACAAACCAACAAACTTCCAGCAATACCAGGTCAGCAGAACAGACAAGAACCTACTGACCAGGAAAGTATACTTTCACTAGAGCTGGAACCAGATTATAACAAACCACTAGTTCTCTCAGGAAGAGTAAGTTGCTATGGTTTGAACATACCCCCCAAAAGTTCATCTATTAGAAATTTAATCTCCAAATTAGAGGTAATGAGACTTGGAGGTGGAGCATTTGGGAAGTAATCAGGATTGGACAAGATTATAAGAATGGAATCTCAAAAGAGACATTTGTGACTTTATGAAAGACCGAGAAAACTGAGCTGGAACACGTTATCTGTCTTGCTATGTGATGTCCTTCACCATGTTATTATGCAATAAGAATTCCCTCACCAAATGCCAGTGCCATGCCTTTGAACTTCACAGCCTCCAGAATTATGAGTTAAATTAACCTTTACTCTTTATAAATTATCCACTCTGTGGTGTTTGGTTATAGCAACAGAAAACAGACTAAGACATAAATCCAACTACTTTTAAAAATATCTAACTAATTAAATCTGTTATGCTTCTCTGTCATGCCTGAAATTCTGGAAAGTTTACATATGACTTTGGAGCTGCTATTGGTAAGTAGCTTAAACTACAGTGAGAACTGCACTAGAATAGAGTCCCTAAATTATAAGAGATTCTATAAATTTGGGAGTTTAATAAATAGCATTTAATTAGTAAACAACATAGTAGGATTCAAATGTATATTTTAAAAATTTGAACCGTTTACAAACAGGCTCAAATAAGAGCATTTTTAAGATAGTGGGCATTGTAATGAAATGGATATTAGGAAACCCAGTATTGTCCTGTGAGCATGGATAAATTCCACCTGATTGTCTGAACTATAAAGTGTAAAATCTGATGGGCTTCACTGCAATGATCCTGTGGTGACAGTTAAAAAGGTAGTGAACAAAACTTGAGATTTATAAAGTATTATACAAAGCATGCCTTTGCTAATTTCTAAGGGCAGGGAGCCCTATTTCTTAAGTGCCTGTTTATGTCCCACAAACTCTTCTCTCTAGACTGAGCCCAGTAAGGTCCCTTTAGGGACAATGTACTCCAACCTTAGAAGTGAGAAAAAATGGAGTCCTTGACAAAAAGGATCAATTCGAACTTCAAAAGAGGTATAAAAAGTTGATAAAATTTAAATGATAAAAGTGACAGCAACTGTTACATTAATTTTACTTCCCAGTTTATATTCAAAAAAAGAGAATCACTCCTTTTTCATTAACATGTCACTTAGCCATAGGAGAGGGCCTATCTTCATACGATTTTTAACTTTGTAACTCTAAACCCACTGTGAACATCCAGAGGACAAAGTCTCAAAATGATCATGGGAAACAAGACCAATCATTCTTTCCACAGTCACTAAAATGTTTAAGCAAAAGAAAGCAAATCTTCTATGAAATGAAAGGAGCCATAACCCTAACAGATCTTGGAAAATATTAATTCAGTAAAAAGAGTGGTAGACTTGGTTACAGTTTGAGTTTTATGCACTCCATTATCCTACATCACAAAATATTGACAGAAAGCAATATTTCAACTTTCAACCTTTCTTTGAATCTTAGAAAATGTGTAAGAGGAGAGGAAATCTAGGTACCACATTTCCAAATACTTGATTATCTATATTTACTAATACTTGATTATTCTCGGAACCTCTGAGAAACAAAATACATTTTAAGGTGGTCTTTTTGCACTGATTAAAAGAATTGTCATCAAATATTGACATCTAAAATTATGTTCATTTCACAATGACAGAATAAAATCTATTCTTAAAGAATAAGAATATATTTCTTCTAAATAGATCAATATTTCTTTAGAGCCTTAGTAAAGCTATTAATTGAAATATTAACATTATAAAAGCTATAAAAAGAAGTTGTAATGATCTAAATGATTAAATCAGTATCACTCTAATGATGTGTCAATAGATTTTAAAATTCGACAAAACTGTCAAGTATTGACTATTTTTCTCTAATAAGGGAAAACTACCCTCTAAGGATGAAACCAAAAAAAGCTGAACCTCAAGAAATAGTCTAGGACACAAAGCAGTCTAATTTGATGAGATCTGACTCAAGAAATGGTCAAGGACACAAAGCAGTCTAATTTGATGAGATCTGACTCAAGAAATGGTCTAGGATACAAAGCAGTCTAATTTGATGAGATCCGAGCTTCAGAATCATCCCAAAAACGATTTTGAAAAATTTCACTCCAAAACACTTAGAATTTATCTTTGTGTTTTTCAGATGAGATTGTTAGTTGGAAAAGATGAAGAATAAGAAAAACCACAAACAGGAAAGAAAAAAGAAAAGTCTACCATGAAACCACTTTGGTTCTCAGGTTTGTTTATTTATTTATTTATCTTTTGAGTTTAAGTTATTCCTTTATTGTCAGGAAATGAAATGTAGTTTAGGCCTTAAAGCATCGTTGCAACTGGAACCCACTTTCCCGCAAAGTTAAAACCCTTCTCACCATGTCAGGAGTCATGTTGGGAGTTTCACACTTTTCATAAAAGGCCACAACATCTGCCAACTCTGCCTGATGGGATGAGGGGGAAGTCTGATAGACTAGCAAGGGTACCATAGAAAAGCCCTTCACAGTTCTCCAGCATTCTCTGACCATAATGATGTGTTCATTACCATTAATCCTCATCTGTCCCTCACACCTGTCACTCACCCTTGCTCTTCATCCCAAATACGGCAATAGGAAGCAGAGACAGAAGATCACTAAAAGGGAAATTGTTCTTCCTGGTGGTATTGTACAAAGATGGTGTTCCCATGATGGAGGGAGGAGGAGGTGGGATTCAACTCTCATCCCAAAATAAGAGCAACACAGCCAGCTCACATTTATGCCAATTCCCAGCACAAACCAAAGACGTTCACAGCCAAATTCAGGCAAGTGTCTCCTCATTCAGCAAACACTTGTTGATTTTTTTTTTTACATTTCAACAATTCTAAGAGAGCAGGTCCTATCAAGTACAGCCCTTCAAGACAGACTATTTTTTCTTGTTGAGTTTCCTGAAATATTCCTATTTTTAAATACTGTAGAGCAAGTATTTTTTTCTAATGTTACATTTATTTCACTTTAAGGGTTTTTCAAAACAGAAATTTAGTGTCCACTGAAACAAATGGAAGCAGTAAGGATTGAAATTACTGCAAATTTTCCCGTAAAATATTTCCTATAAAACTTTAGAGGCAACCTAATTACCCAAGAACAGACAAATAACTAAATTTTGGTATAGCCACACAATGTAATATACTTTATTCACGGAAAATCGTAAACATGACAGTAGGGGAGTCTTGGTAATATGATGCTACATAAGAAGTAAATGCGCATAATATCTATGAATGTGCGCAAAGGAAATTATTCTCCCCAAACAGAAACTTCCTCTGGGTGTGAGGTTGGGCTTCACAGATGAGGAAGCAAAGAGGCAACAAGAACAGAAGAGGCTGAATTCCACTTAAGTCCACTGGCCTGGGACATGAATCAGTCCCCTCCTGCCATCAGCAGGGGAGGCCCTGAGGCAGGAAGGGTGGGGAGCAAGAGGGCAGAACCCACCTTGTAGTAGTCGTAGAGCAGGCCCAGGGCAGCGGCACTGTCCTCGTCCCCGTTGATGCTCATCATCGCCTTGGTGGCCGCTGTCAGGGGGTTCTCCAGGTACGACTTCCAGGCTTCATCCTCACTGGTGTAGGCTCTTCGGGTGTTGAATGGAGGGTCACTGGGCATGGGCACTAAGGCCACTAGTCTTTTATTACTGTGAAAACACGAGAAATGTGGGGTTCATCATCAGGGAATTTCCTTTTTTCCCCTAATAAAATACTTTACATGGTTATGAGCATTGGTTTGTATTTCCTAGAATGGGGGAGAAGAAAGGAAAGATTAAAACTAAGGTGACTGCCACACTGCATTTACAAAGACGCTAATTAATTTTTTCACTATGGAAAGTACTAATAGTCTTTAAAAGGTAGCCTAAGTAGCGTTCAGTTAGTCCCCTTCAAATTTGGCTTTTCATATCCAATTACTCCGAGCAATTTCATTTAATTATTCTTTGTTAATGAGTACTGGAATGGAACCCTGTGAGAGTAGATTTCATTTAACTGAGTCCTAATTATAAGTTTGTGCAATACATTAAATGTAATCAATACATTAATGATTATTAAACATTGTTTTTATCTAGTTTAATCTATGTTTGATTTTACTAGCAAATTACAGACTAATCTAAGTCTCTCGATTAAATGGGCAATATAAGCAAGCCTCTTGGCAAGCACAACATATTACATCCAGATAATGCCACATAATAAGGAGATGCAACATAGCAATGAGATGATACATGAACCCTACATTGCTGTATGATTCTACTGTATTTGGGTGATTTAGGAGTGACAGGTTACAATGACCATCATGGAAAGTGAGGAGTATACCTGGAGAACTTTCAGTAGAGACAGAAAGGGACAGTCAGTCCTTCATCTCTGGCCAGATCAACCTTGCACAACTCCACAATGAACACACAAGGCAGTGTCTTCAGGTGGATGTGAGAATGATTCAAAAACCCAAAGACCATGACATTCCAGCAGCTCCCCATTCTGGGACCCAAAGTGTCAAGTAAAAGAGCCTGGAGAAGCTTTTCACTCATTTCCTGACTCTTTTGCTTGTTCATCAAAGTGGAACCAAAATGGAACAATAAGACATTGTATGTCAGTAACACCTACTTTGGCACACAGTAACATCACAGAGACAAGTGACAGGGTGAGTTGAGGTAATCAATGGAAATGCAACTACCAAGACCTCCTGATGGCCCACAGTAATAAGAGGTCCCCTTTTCCTGACACTCCTTTAGGATCATCCAGTGGTAGATGGTCCATCGGCTCCGACTGTGACAGAGAACTGGTGTGAACCTTCAACACGAATGAATTGAAGGTCCCTTATCAGCTGGCATGCCATGCACTGATGTAAGGTCAGAAAACCACACTGACACTGGTAAAATACATCTGATGGTAGGGGTGGGGTGGTGGAAAACGTACCTTTAGCGGAATGGAATTCTAGGATAGATGGTCTCTAGGACTCAGGTTTGAGCTTTTTGTTCCAGTGGTTTGGTGGAGCTGATTAGGAAGAAAGAATGTTGCCCCCAATTGCAAATTAATTGAATTAAAGGTGTATAATCAGGTTCTTGAAGCAAATGAGGAAAACCCTGATTGCAGGGCTTACTAGCCACAGGCAATATAGTGACATGAAATAACATGGGCCCTACAAGTGAATCCTTGCTCAGTTTCCTACAGTGGAGGAAAGTTGGCTGGACATTGAATTTCAGTTTCTTCTGTCTTAAATAGGGAGAGCAATGGCCACTAACTTACCTCACAATGTGACTGAGAAGCTCAGATAAAATAATTGATAAAATAGGGTCCTGTAAACTACCCTGTACTATGCAAATGACAGGTGACACTCTTATTGCACAGTTAAGTTTGTGCACATAGCAATTTTTGGTAAAGTTGACTATAATTTAAAAGCACTAAAGATAATCATTAATTAAAAAGAAAGCAGTTCTTTATTTAGCAATATTCCATAAGTATTTACAGACAGCCCAATACGTGCCAGACATCATGCTAGATGTTGAGTATGGAGGGATGAGACAGACACTGTCCTTCTCCCACACCACTGGCAATCTAGCAGGCTAGACAAGGTGCAGCTATTGCAAAGGTCAGGAGCATGAGAAAGCAAATGGACAGCACTGTGAAGGCACATGACAGAGGAGACCAAACCAGTCAGAGGATCGAGGAGGAACGGATCTGAAAGATAGAGAGGAAGGAATGCACTCTTCAGTTTTGAGAAGGAGAGATGTGGGCAATATTTTTTAAATTGAAGAATATAGTTCATAAAGCAGAATAATGGAATTTTCTGACAACAGGAGCACAACTGAATTCATTCTGGAGAAGTTTGGAGAAATTTGCATATTTTGATCTAACAATAAAATAGCATCTCCATGTTGTAAAAATAGATTCTGAACCCCCATTTGTTGCCTATGAGGACCCAGGCATCATGCATGCTTTCTAAAGTGATCAGTCCCATGGGAAGGGACCAAGAGCTTCATGGTACAGATGCCCCAAGATAGATAAAAAGATCCAAATTCAAAATTCAAAGTATGTTTTCTACCAAAAGTATATTGCTTTCACATCGTTAAGTCAAAAAATTGTCAGTCAAACCATTCTCACTTGAGAACTGTCTGTATTTGCAAGGAGCTTACTACTGAAAAAGACGGGGATCTTTCATGCCTGTGAGAAGCACGTCTTGCTGTGAAGGAGGAGTGTTAATTACAACATGGGCTAATTTCCAAAAGTTCAGCAGGAAGCTCAGGCTGAGAGATCCTAGCCACGTCTTGATTTATACTGAGTGCTGTCCTGATCCACTGGAGATATTTTTTCCAAGTCTTCCTTCATAGAATTCTTCCTCCTCCTGCTAAGTCTCCTGGATTGCTGATGTCATCTGTTCTTAGCACAGATGTTAGCTCATGAATGTAGGAGCCACATCAGCCTTTCCCCTAGGATAAAACTGCTGATAAATCCTTGCATGATAAATGGAAAGAATTATTCAGGGACAGCGCAATTTTACTGGCCATTTCTTTTCATGCTTTTAATGGCCCAAGAGGCCCTTTGTGCCCTTTCCTTTAACTATGCAGTGAGGGCTTTTTTCTCCTTCTTCTTCATAGATTATAATCTCTCCAGTTCAGAGCACTATTGAATGAAGTTTGGGTTAATAAAAATGGAATCATCTCTCTGGTACACTAAGCAAAAATGTAGACTTGACTCATAAAGAAAGGAAAGCTTCACAGTACAATGTTTACCAAAGTTAAAAACACTTTCCAAAGATGACTTTTACCATCATTCATGGGGAATAATAACTCAAATTCTGCGTTGGTCACTTTCTTAAATGTCCTTTGTGAAGTTTCATGTTTGCTGTATTCTGAGAAGTCTTGAACACAGAACTGTGAACAACAACTATAAACTTGCGACCTGGGTCCTTCTTTGAAGAAAAATGCAAATGAGCACCAGACCATTCACAGCAAGGCTCAGGCCAAGTCAGATCACACATACAATTCCTTTTTTTTTTTTTCTTCTTATTTGTTTTCTTGAGCCTCTACTTCATTTTGCAGATGTAGAGAGCAAAGTTGAGGACTGAGTCATCAGCTGAAGGAGAGAGAGAGACAGACAGACAGACAGACAGACAACACTCATTCAACTGAGATGAAAGCCTACCAGTCCACAAAACTCTGGGTCACTCTGCCAGGGTCAGTCCACCTCCACCTCCTCCTCCCTTTGCATAGAATAAACACTCTGGGGAGGAGTACAGGGAACTTAGCACATAATATCTTCCCTTCTAAAAATATGTGTCCCTTGTAGGAAGTCAGTCACCATATTCAGCTTTTGCTCTTCATGCCTTTAACCGGTCTCTGTCCCCTCTTTGATCCTTATTGAAATCCTCTGGAATAATCCCTTCACAGAATATGATTTTCTTTTTTTAAATTTTTACAGACTGCATTTTGATTCATTGTACATAAATGGGGTACAACTTTTCATTTCTATGGTTGTGCATGATGTAGATTCACACCATTCATGTAATCAGTAGTATAATTCTTTCCTGTCTATAACATCAAATCCAAAATCCTCCATCTGACATTTAAGGTCTTCCTTTGGTCTCAATCTATTTCTCAAAATTCCTTCTACTTTCTTAAACTATAGCTAAATATCTATATAGCTCCATCTATCTATCTATATATATGGATATATATAATAACATATATAATATATATAATAAAAAAGAAGCCATTTTCTCTGCAGTTCCCTAAAGAAGCCCATTCCTACCGACATACCTTCCTTTGCTCAGGCTGTTTCCTGCCTGAAATTTCCTTCTTGCTTCTCTCTATAACTACTCTTATCTAAGTCCAGTTGCAAAATTCTATCCAACAGAAAATGCTCCAGAATTTTCCCTGTTTTAACCCTTCGGAGCATCCCCTTGCCAAGAACTTCTATGACATGTGTATTATTCATTATATAGTGCATCAAGAAGACTCATTCAAATGTCAGACCCACCAGAGACACCAAAAAAGTGACTTCCATTCAACAAAACTCCCAGCAGCTCCCCTGCGTGGTCCATGGCCTTTGTCCTGCACCATTATCCTTGGCCTGCCTTGGATCCCTGACCAATCTGGTTTCAGTCTAAAATCTGGAAACTCTTCTTCTCTAGCTTTGCTTTTGGTTTCCTCTAGAAGTTCCAATTTCCATCCCATTCCCCAGGGTATTCTCACAAACCCCCATCTTCTCAAGTAAATTAATATACCTAGACTGAGACTGGGTACTTAAATCTTAAGAAACGTCTAATATAGGTCTTAAAAAAATGTGTCCAATTATTTTTTTATAGAAAATGCCCACAGCAGATGGCCCTGGCCCTGAATCTCACTCGCCCTATTACCTGACTGGACCTCAGTTCTCTCATTATGGAAGAGTTGTTGCATAAATTAAATGAGAGAAATGCATGCAATGCTCCTAGCAAAGAGCCAGCACAGAGTAGTACCCTCTCACTGGGCCTCTAAGAAGATTATAGAAGAGCAAGATAAATGGGGAACTCAAACATCTTATCTTCAGCCATCACCATATGACTTCCCTCCCTTTAAGAAGGAGTAAAGAGACAGTGGAATGAACAGGACATAACTTTCCTATGTTCATATATGAATACATCACCAGTGAAACTCCACATCATGTACAACTGCAAGAATGGGATCCTAATTACAATAAGTTATACTCCATGCTGTATGATATGCCAAAATATACTCTACTGTCATGTATATCTAAAAAGAACAAGTAAATGAATTTCATGATTGCTTTTTCTAATTCTATGAAGATTGTCATCAGTATTTTTAAAAGGCATTACATTAAATTTGTGTAATGCTTTTGGTTAGTATGGCCATTTGACAATATTAATTCTGCCTATCCAGGAGCATGGGAGATCTTTCCATCTTCTAAGGTCTTCTTCAATTTCTTTCTTTAGTGTTCTGTAGTTTTCATTGTAGAGGTCTTTCACCTCTTTTGTTAAATTGATTCCCAAGTATTTTATGTTTTCTGAGGCTATTGCGAATAGGGTAGTTTTCCTAATTTCTCTTTCAGTGGATTCATCACTGATGCATAGAAAAGCATTTGATTTATGGGTATTGATTTTATATCCTGCTACTTTGCTGAATTCATTTATTAGCTCTAGAAGTTTTCTGGTGGAATTTTTTGGCATCACAATACCAGACTTTAAACCATACTATAGAGCAATAGTGACGGCATGGTATCAGCACCAAAATAGAGATGTAGACCAATGGTACAGAATAGGATACAGAGACAAACTCTCATCAGTATGATTATCTTCTATCAGACAAAGGTGCCAAAAACATACATTGGAGAAAAAATAATCTCTTCAGCAAATGGTGCTGGGAAAATGGAAAATCCGTATGTAACAAAATGAAATTAAACCTCTATCTCTCAACCTGCACAAAAATTAACTCAAAGTGGATTAAAGACTTCCACACTAGAACAGAGACTCTGTGACTAACAGAAGAAAAAGTAGGTCCAAATCTTCATCATATCAGCTTAGAACCTAACTTTCTTAAAAGAGACTCCTAAAGCCCAAGAAGCAAAATCAAGAATCAATAAATGGGATGGATTCAAAGTAAAAAGCTTCTTCTCAGCAAAGGAAACAATCAATAATGTGAAGAAATAGGCTACAGAATGGGACAGAATCTTCACCACACACACCTCAGATAGAGCACTAATCTCCAGGATATATAAAGAACTCAAAAAACCTAACATCACAAAAACCAAATAACCCAATCAAAAAATGGGCTATGGAACTGAGCAGACACTTCGCAGAAGAAGAAATGCAATCAATCAACAAACATACGAAAAAATATTCAACATCTCTAGTAATTAGAGAAATGCAAATTAAAACTACATTTAGGTTTCATCTCACTCTAGTCAGAATGGTAATTATCAAGAATACAAGCAATAGTAAGTGTTGGTGAGGATATGGGGAAAAAAGTACACTCATACATTGCTGGTGGGACTAGAGATTGGTGCAACCACTGTGGAAAGCAGTATGCAGATTCCTCAGAAAATTTGGAATTGAACCACCATTTGACCCAGCTATTCCACTCCTCAGTTTATACCCAAAAGACTTAAAATCAGCATACTACAGTGATGCAGCCACATCTATGTTTATAGAAGCTCAATTTACAATAGCCAAACTATGGAACCAACATAGATGTCCTTCAACAGATGAATGGATAAAGAAAATGTGGTATATGTACATGATGGAATATTACTCAACCTTAAAGAAAAAAGAAATTATGGCATTTTCTGGTAAATGGATGGAACTACAGAATATCATGCTAAGCAAAATAAGCCAAACCCAAAACTCCATGTTTTCTCTGGTAAGCAGATGCTGATCCATAATGGTGGTGGATGGGTAGGGAAGAATGAAGGAACTTTGGATTGGGCAGAAGGGAGTGAGGGGAGAGGAGGGGATGTGGAGGTGGGAAGAAAGGTGGAATGAGAAGGACAACCTGTTTGACTGCACCACATATAGCCAGGAAAAGTTTTGCTCTATTTGTGTACAATGTATCAAAGTGTATTCTGCTGTCATGTTTAACTAATTAGAACAATTTTTTTAAATGAAAAAAAATAAAGAATATATAAATAAAAGAAGTAGCAAAGTTTTTATATGATGCTCAGGATTTCATGTTGTATATTCTGCCTCAAACCTGCCCCTCCCACACACACAGCCTTTATCTTGAGATCTCATGAGTTCTATTGTCCCAAATGTCTTGACTCATGTTCTGAGTCTTCAGCACAAATATTCACATTTGGTCTTCATCCATTTCTGTTTCCTGTAGCTGATTCACTGTAGCTAATTACTAACTTATATAATCACTTCAATTCCAAGCAAGAAAAATCCCAACCATAGTCAGACCCTAAATAGCAAAATTTGAAGAAGGAACAATTATTGTTTTCTATTGGAATCTTGGCATTTTTTCCATTAACAGGACAAGACTTTCAAATGGAAATTAATGAACCAATCATCCTAGCTAGGGTCAATGTCACAATTTAAATGCCAAGGATGCTAGTTGTTTCACTGCTGGCTACTTTCAGTAATATCCCTCCTTTTGGTATTTGCTAGAGGCAAATCACAAGAGATAACACAAACTTCCCATGCTAGAGAACCAGGGGTGAAACTTATTAGAAAGCTACACTCACTGCTTGTGCTTAATGACTCTGACCTGTTGCCCTTGACCTATCCTGTGTAGAGTCAAGGGAAATGAAATGAATTTATAACCCTGGAAATCCATATGTCACAAAATAAAATTAAATCTCTATATCTCAACCTGCACAAAACTCAACTCAAAGTGGATCAAAAGGTGGTACTGACCAGGTTCATGTCGAAGACAATTGTATTGGGGAATGAGAGGATTAAATTAATTCAATGAAAAAATTACGATGACCTTTACCAAAGTAAAATGCATGGATTTTAAAAAGAAGAAGCTGTGAAACAAAACTTAAGTCTATGGAAATTAAGATAGCTCTGGTTTAGAGAAACTAATTGCAAAATATTTAATCCACCAATTGAAGTGAAATTTCTCTCTCTCTCTCTCTCTTCTTTGGTGCTACAGCTTTGCTAATGCACTAAGCATGTTCTTGAGTCACCTATTACATAATCTAGAACCCAAATGGTTAGGAATAAAAAGAAAGGAGTTGCAGGAAAGATACACTGAGTACTACAAATAAACCATAAGGAGAAAAACATCACAATGGAAAGTGGAAGAAAACAAAAGAAAATAATTTTTTAAATGGAGAAAATTTATAAAGATGGTAATTTATGAAATGACTAAAATTAGCTCTGTGTGTGTGTGTGTGTGTGTGAATCAAAATTCAAGATGTTAGCAGTGTCTACAGGTAATCTTTTACTTTTTCACTTTGTAAATAATCTCCAATAATATCACACTACTTACAATGCACCTGCCATATGACGAATCATGTTGTAAGCACCTTACGTGGGCTAAATCGCATACTCCTTAAACCCACCTTAGAGTCAGATATGGTTATCAGGCTCTTTACACAGATGAGGAAATTGCTGAGTAACTTGCCAAGAGTCATGTAACAATCAGGTCACAACTGGATTGCATCCCAGAGCACAAATTCCTAAGCATCCTTCTCTGTTGCCATTTCTTGACTGTATTCTACTTTCATAATTAGAAAAAAAGAAAGTTACTTAAAAAGGGACACTAGGAAATAGAGTGGAGACAAGAGAACAATATGACAGGAGACTTTTTACTTGGAGATAATTGCAATGTCCAAATTCAGGGTAATATAGAAACTGTGCAAAGGGGGACTCTGTAAGCTTCCTAAAAAAGAGATCATTTATTTAAATTGTTTGTAGAATTCCAAGATCCTGGTACATTCCACAGTGTGCAGATCAGACAGGCAACACATATTTATTGAATAAATTATGTGAGGTGATAGGTAGTAAATCCTTATTCATTTTTAGTTAGATATAACTAGAGGCCATCTGTTTTTAAATGTCCTATAGAAAAATATTAACAAATAATCTATGTGATATATATATAAGTAAAGAATTGAGAAAGAGTATATTTAGAAAGCATGATTTTTAAAGGGAAAAATTATTTTATAACCAAAATAGCTATGGAATTTAAAAAGAGAATCAGTTTTTCTAAGGAACATACCAGTGCTCAAATATCTAGCATTAGGAAAGCAAGCACAAAAGCACCTTACCAGACTTGCAGGGCAGATTTCCATTTTAAAACCCTTTCATGTGTTTACTTCTAAGGCTTATCGCCAATGTGGAAAAGTGAGATTTTAGTGCAATTCTCAAAGATAAAAAGATTGGAATAAAAGAGAAGGCTGCACCTCAACTCTGGTACAGGAAGGGTTAATGTGTAACTGAGGACTGTAGTTTCCACCCAGCTGGGAAAAGGTTCAGGGTCTTCAGGATGGATGGCCAAGCCAGTCCCTGCAGGGCTAGCCAGAGGAACTAGCTAAACATTCACTTCGTAAGTGCAGGAGTCTCTGCCTTTGAGGGGTCCCTGGGCCCAAGAGAGAAACAACTTGGTAAAATGCCTAGAGTAACTTTAAACTCTCACAAAAAATTGGAAAAAAAATGTTTTTAAAAATTAGTTTAAAGCAACATTAAAATTTTTCCTCTGTGTTCAATCTCTGTTTGTCCCCTTGGGCCTCACTTGAAAGGAAACCTCTAGGTCCCTGCAGCACCTGTGGCCAGAACATTCAGCAGAACAACCCACCACGGGAACAGTGAGCTCCACTCCACTGACAAGCCCCTGCCAGCATCACAACGCAAGGGGTCTAACTCTCCACTTTTAATGTGAGAATTCAGAACCACCAGGGATTCAAGGAAACCTTATCTGAATGAAAGGAAAACTCCAAGACAAATACTGTTAAAAAGAATATACTACATCCATAAGACAAGCACAGCCTACTTGGAAAAAATAATCACAAAATGATATGCATGATTTCTGAATTTGAAAAAATTGTTTGAAGGCTGAATGGAAAAGACAGCAAAGAATGAATTAATGAACTGAGAGACAAAAGCAAAGAATTATCCAGTTTTTTGTGGTTGTTGCTATTTTTTTAAAAATATTTTTTAGATGTTGATAGACCTTTATTTTATTCATTTATTTATATGTGGTGCTGAGACTCGAACCCAGTGCCTCACACATGCTAGGCAAGGGCTCTACCACTGAGCCACAACCCCAGGCCCTGTTGCTATTGTTTTGTGGTGCCAGGGGTCAAACCCAAGGCCTCATGCATGCCAGGCAAGGTTTCTACCATCCAACAACATCCCCAGCCCCATCAAGTTTCTAAACAAATAATAAGAGACATTATGAATCAAAGTGAAAAGCCTGCAGAGTGATTCTGGGTAATATTCTACTAAAGTAAGGGAAGAAATAATCAAACAATAATGAAAGAAAAATATCCTGGAGCAGAGGAAAAATGGACCTTGAGAATGAAAGGTCCCAAATTTCTGAAAAGAGTAATAAAAAGAAATACATCTATCCATGTCCTGCTGATATTTCTATGTTAAAGTTAAAATAGAAAAATGCTATACTTGCTTATAAAAAACTAAGTAACTTCCAACAGAACAAGAAACAGCCAGCCAGTAAACTTCTTATCTGCATCCCGAAATGCTATAGGACAAGAAGAAAAAAAAAAAGAATTTGAACATGGAATTTTAAACACAGCAAAAGATCATTTAAGTATGGTAGAAAAACAAAGATATATTTAGTCATGGAAGAATTCAAAAATCATTCCATTCATCTATTTCATTTGAAAGACTTATTCCTTGATTCAAAGTGAAAGAGGTATGCATGAATAGAAAAGAAAATCAGTATAGCTACCAGAGGCTATCAAATAAACCAGTAAAATATTAATTTTAATGAATTTCTGATCAGGGAAATAAAATGTATACCACAAGGAAAGGCTTCTTAAATATAATGCTAAATGAATAAGAAATATCTCAGAGGTGATAGGAGAATAACTGTTTAACAACTATATCGAAGGTTTTGCTTTGTATGAAAGAATCATAGATAACGATTAAGTTCCAATGCTGATAGAAAATATAAGTTTAAATAAGCTGATTAAAACTTCCACAGTGGGGGCTTGGGGTAAAGCTCAGTTGGTAGAATGCATGCCTTGAATGCACAAGGCCCTGGGTTCAATCCCCAGCACCACACAAACACACACACAAATTCCGTGGTGGGCTGGGGATGATGGCTCAGTGGTAGATTGTTTGTCTAGCATATCTAAGGCCCTTTGATCAATCCCCAGCATTGCAAAAACAAGACAAAACAAAAATTCATTGGCAATAACTACTAATTAAAGATAGGCTGTAAAACTTGTAGAGCAGCAATTCCCAGAACACAATGTGCAGACTCCTAGAGAGGTCCCTTGTATACTTTTAGGGGTCCGTGAAGAAAAACAATGGTTCTCACAATAATACTAAGACATATTTGCCTATTCACTGTGTAGGTATTTGCACTCATGGTACAAAACTAGTGGTGGGTGGCGGTTCTGGTTCCCTATGCAGATCAGGGCAGTGATATCAAACTGTACTAGAGGCATTATGCTCTTGTGCCACACACTCAAAATAAAAACAAAACAAACAAATGATGGTTTTGTTTGAGAATGCCCTTTATGAAGTAGAACAGAATTCTAATTTTATTAATCTCAAACTTTGGCTGCAGGCCTTCTTGATCCTATGTGTGACAGAGCAGGAGTTCCATACAAAACACTGGGGACAGCAAACTGAAACACAATGACTGACAGGAGGAAAAGTCCTTGCCGGGTTGAAGCTGAGCTAGATGGATTTTTGTCCTAGGAATTCCATTTTCACACGAAAGAATGACAGACTGACAAACTCTATGTTCAGACTTGTGTATTTAGCTGACATTTTCTCAAACAAATGAAGTGTAAGTCCATCACTTTAAGGAAAACAACTGACAGCATTTGCCACCAATGAAAAAACATTTGAGCTTTCAAGCAATATTTAGAATATTTTGCTTGAAATTTGATATTCAAAAAGTGAATGTTAATATGTAGAAATGTGGAAAACTTGCACCCAAAAGCATTGACAATTTCTGAATACTTAAAATTTTGCTGATGTAGTTGAATGGATACGATTTTTTACTGTATCAGGAAAAATGTTAGCCTTTGGAATATCTGAATAACCTATAACCAATATTGACAAATACCAATGCATTATGCTACGAAATCATAGACGGGTAAAAGATCCATTCAAAGTACAAGACAGGTCTAAGGAAACAGAGTACAGAAAGTTCACTGTACAATTTTGATTTGTACAATGCAATCAACCTTTCAGAAACTACCGGTTATGGAATTTGGGTGCAATATCAAAGAATATCTACAATTATCTTCTCAGGTCACAATTATCTGAGAAGAAAATATGCTATGAATGCACATTTTCCTTTTTCAGCTCTCAGTGTGAAACAGGATTCTTTAACCAAAATAATAATGTGCAACATATTGAATGAAGAAGCAGAAGAATCCAGAAGTCATCTGACGAGTCAGCATCAGAAAGATTTGCAAAAAGGCAAAATAACATCACTTTTCTCCCTAAATTTTTTGTTTTGAAAATTTTAGTTTTCATTTTAACAGTATTATACTAACACACAATGGGTTTACTGTTATTTTAATTGAATCATTAATAAATATTTTTAGACTTGTCCTCTTGTACTTCTAATGTGATGAATATTGATGTAACCCACTCAAACACAAGTGCAAATACAACATTCTTCAATAATTTCAGAGAGCTAAAAGGATTCTGAGACCAGTGAGTTTGAGAACCACTTCTCTAGAAAATCACTAGAGCCAAATCATGGAAAAAATATTGATCCACAAAGCAAAAATGAAAGTAATGACACAAGAGAAGTTCATATGTGCAATTGAAATAAGTGAAAATGAGTTCACTCCACCTTTAAAAGAAATACTCTCAAACTAGATTTTGAAAAAGAAAAGGTTATTTTTTTAAGCACCCAAGAAACATAAGAAATGACCATTTACCAGGCCACTAAGCAAGATTATTCATTTGAAAGAACTCTCACCATGCAAATGAAATTCTCTGACCACTATGTAGTTAAATATTAAATCAACATCAAAAAAGATCAAATTTAAAGAGCTGGGGATGTGGCTCATTGGTAGAACATTTGCCTGGCATGAGCAAAGCGTTGGGTTTGATCCCCAGGACTGAAATAAAAATTTAAAAATCAAATCATAAAAAAAAGATTAAATTTAAATACTATATGTTTAAAATTATAACATACTCTGCTAAATATTTACAGTGAAAGAATAGCTCTTAAAGAAATTTTTTTGAAAACTAGGACTCAGTGATAAGCTATGTAGCATACATTATGAAATATAAATAAATCGGAACTTAGAGGTGCTCATTTCATAGCTTTAACTGCTAGTTTTAGAAATTAATAAAGGCTAAAGTTAAAGTGTTAAGCATATGGATGTAAGCGTAGAATAAATGAAAGAAGGATACAAAAACGTAAAAATAGAAAGTAATGAAGTAAAGACATTAGAAAGGGCAATTTAAGACAAAAGTTGATTCTTTTAAATGGGAAAGAAAACTAAAAAATTGACAAAGGTAAACAAATATTAGAAAAGAAAAGGAGAATTTTAAATGTAGCACACATTTTAAAAAGAATATTCTGGCTGGGCATAGTGGGGCATGCTTATAATCCCAGTGACTCAGGAGGCTGAGGCAGGAGAATCGCAAGTTCAAGGCCAGCCTTAAAAACTTAGCGAGACCCTGTCTCAAACTAAAAAATAAAAATAAAAGGGATGGGGATATAGCTCAGTGGTAAAGCACTCTGGGTGCAATCCCCCATCCCTCCCTCTCAAAAAAGCATTATGAATCCTTTCATGCTAATTAATTTGAAAAACAGATCAAATGGAAACATTCCAATAAAAACATAAATAATCAAAATTGACTTATTTGGAAAAAGAAAAACATTAACATTCCATTAGAGAACTTAGCAGCTACCTCCTTAAGCAGGTGATGAAGGTGTACCCTGAGACAATGAGGGAAAACGGGCAAACTCATCGGGGATGCCTTCTAATACCTGCATGAGGACTGATGACTGTCGTATTAACTGAGTTGAAACAAACCAAGGAATAAATATGTGAGTAAAGAAGCAGGTTGTTAACCCAAGGAAAGCAAAGTAACTAACTTCTGGAGGTTGAACTGTGAGTGACTTGTCTGTATTTAGCAATTTCCCTTTAACATTGCTTATGCAATTGAATATAAATACAGATAAGCCCATCCAACTGATAGAGAAGGAGTGGACAAAAGAAATGAGCTAGGGAACCAAGAAACTTCCTCCCTGTGTCATCTAAAATTCCTGATTTATCTTCTTCTGCTACCCACATATAAAGTATGGTCACAGCAATCTTTACACAATCCCCCAGTAAAAGGCACAAGACTTCTACGTTTCTCTGTCACCTATATGGAAAAGTTCCCTTTGATTCCTTTTGAGACTACTTTTCTACCCTCTGGACCCAACCAGTCTCTAACTAAAAGGACTATTTAGAAAGAAACAAAAATCAAAACAGCAAACTATATTGTATGCAACTTTAATTCCTAAACTACTCAGAGGTAGATGCCATCTAATGCTTGCCAATGACCTGAGGTATAACTTGTTTTTGTGTTTATCAATAGATACACAGCATGCAAATGATTACCATGACTAACATGATTATCCACTCTAAATTGCTTATTTTACAAATGTGGAAACTGAGGTCAATGAGATTATACCATTTCCCTGGCATCACCGTTATTTTTATTAACCCTGAAATGATTAAAGGACAAATTGTTGGAAGGTACACACACTATTGACAAATTTGTAGTGCTTTGTGAACACTTAAGCATTCTTCCATGAAGATGAAGTGAACATCATGGACATCTTCATGCAAATGTTTCCCTCCTCCATCCACAACCCCTGTTAACTTCCCCACAATTCACTGAAAAAAACTATGGAGCTTCAACTGTGCTGATCTAGGTGTAGAGAGCACAGAGCTAGGAAAATTTCACTCATTCATTCCCATTCATTCATTCATCCACCCAAGTAATCTCATCACCAGAGATTCCTCTGAAAGCAGCAATGATTACCTAGAGGGCTTTCACTTTGAAGTCTTTTTCTTTTCCTGATAGGCTCTAATCCCTAGATATACTAAGCCCAGCATAGATGTAATAGAACATTGTACCATGGACAGGATTTTTGTATTGTTTTGGCAGTACTGAAGATCAAACCCAGAGTCTCATGCTTGCTAGGCAAGCAGTCTACCACTAAAGTACATCCCCAGCCCAAAAGAATGTTTTTTGTTTGTTTGTTTGTTTGTTTGTTTGTTTGTTTTTGAGTACTGCTACCTAAAAACCTTGAAAATTAAGACAACATTCACTCAGCAGATCATAACTGAGCAACTGAGCATCTAGTATAGACTGGTACTCTTCGGAATACTCTGATACAGTGATGAAGAAGACAGATTCAGTCCTAGTGAAGCTTTTGCAGATGAATATACAATTGCAGATGTGACAAGTGTTGCTAAAGAAAAAGCACAGGATACTAGGAGAAAATGTCATAGGGATCTTGCAGGGGCTGTGAGCCAGTAAATCACACATCTGTGTAAAATGTTCATAAGTAAAGAAACTTTGAAGAGAGGAAAGAAGAAAGGGAGGGGCTGATGGGAGGGGATTGAAAGAATTTCCCTTCTAATTAATGATGTTGGGCAAGTAGTTGAGGAGTTTTATTTCACTTGTGTGTTGGCTGATTTAAATTAGACCCTCAATTGAGTCCATTAAAATAAATTCTAGACAACTTTTCAGTTGACTTTCATATTCAACCCCCCCCCAAAATTGTAGAACATGTGCATGAGTCTTTAATCTAATTTGTATTTGATATTAATAATATAGGCATAAATACAATAAATACAATGAAGAAAATGATAACTTTAATCACTTAAACATTAAAAATGAATTGAGGTTTCAAGGAAAAGTCATCACAGCAAGGCTGACCACAAATCCTCTCTCTCATGAGACCTAAAAAAAGGGAACAAAAAACCTATATGTTTGTGTATCTCAAAAATTTACCCACTGCAAAAATTAAGGTATACAATTCCCCATGACACATTCTGACAAATGTGGCCGAAGACAAGAAACAAACGATTCTCATAGCAATGGCTCGCCTTTAGCAGCAAAAGAGACAGTTGAATCAACAAATGATAGTTTTTGCTAATATCTTCCCAATCTGGAGGGGAGCCTAAAGAGGGGTGAATGCTTGGAAAAGCCTCTGGGGTAAGTCATTCCCTCCACCAGCAGCATTTCATCAATAGAGGTAAAAAGAACTTGAAGTCTTTCTAGCCTGGAAGAAGAGGAGAAAAGAAATGCAGAACGATCTCAACCAGCATAGCAAGGTTGGCTAAGAGTGAATTGCTCCATATAAATAAGAGTGAATTGCACATAAAAAGGTTGCACATCATATTGGTGACCAGAGACTCTGGCAAAAATAGCCAAGATAAGAATCAAGAGTCTGCAGAGTGATTTTATCTTGTAACCAAATACACAAGGAGAGACCAGAATGGAGGTGGAGTTCCACCAAGCAAGATTTTATGTGGACGCCACTGCTGGGGCCCTGTTATGGTTCCCCTTCCCCATATGAATGATTTTCCAGTGGAAAAGTCATGTCCAGTACAGTAACTACAGACGAGAGCCAGGGTGATGCATGATGTGGGTATCTCTACCTTGGTGCAAATGCACAGAGAAGTCCAGAGAAAGCTATGCTGTGCACAACATATGAGATTACAGGGGACAAGCCTGCACTATAAATGAAGAAGACCATGTTGGGGCTGAAAGTTCAAGAACTTGTAGGGTCCTGCAAACACTGACTGTCCTGCTGTCTGTGTGACAAGATCAGCATGAGCAGCCAGGGGTGGGTGAGCCCAGTTAGCTAGTCTTTAGTGTCACTGCTGCATGGTAATGTGAGGTTCTCCCGCCCAGCCTCGCACATATCAAGCAGAGGTGAGCCAAACCAGCCTACTAGAAAGACAGGTGGGGTAGAAAGACAGGTGGGGTTGCAAGAGGCGTAAAGCTTTCCAGGAATCCTAGCTGCTTAATTACTACACTTGGGATGCTGTGTCAGACAACTTCAAACAGACCTGAAACCCTGAAAGAAAACCAAATGTCAGTGCTGTGCTTTTTAGATTATTTGACCCTCTAGGAAAGCCCCATCTTGTCTTTCTCATCTCTGAGGAAAGTGTGCATTTTAAAAAAATTGTATAAATTCCTCAACAACTGTTAGAATATTGCCAAAAAAACGTGTTTTACATTGTTGAATTAAATATCACACACAGACTGATTTCTTTGACAGAAAGAGGCCACTGGATTGAGAGCACAGCCATTGACCCTGGTGGCTTTTGTGAGTTGGTTGGGTTAGTGTCTAGGCATAGTCCCTGCCTTCTTCATTGGCCTGGGGTCTTAAGTCCATCGGGAAGGATTTGGCCCAGTGGAAGAAGGAGCCATTAGTAATCATCCCCAGCAGAGATTAGGGTATTTAATAGAACTGAAAACAAAATGGTAGATGTGATTGCTAATCTTGGTTATCAACTTGACTGAATTGAGAAATGCCTAGAAAATTGGGAAAGCACACTTTGGGGTGTGTCTGTGAAGGTGTTTCCAGAGATGATTGGCATGTGGATCAGCCAACTAAGGGGGAATGTAGGCAGCACTATCCAAAAAGACTGGGGTCCTAGATGGAACAAAAAGCCAAAGAAGGGGAAGCTCACCCATGGACTTACTCAGCTCTTCTTAAGCCTGTGCATTTTTTACTGCTGCCATTGCCCACAGCCGCGAGAGTCCAGGTTCTTTAGTTTTTGAATGCAGATTTGCCCCAATGACTCTCCAGAGAACTTCCAGACCTTTAGCCTCAAACTGGGGCTGCATCTTTGGTCCCTCTTATTCTGAGGCTTCCAACTTCTCAGATTGGGCAGCTACTGGTTTCCCCAGCTCTCCAGCCTGCAGGCGGCCATTATGGGAAGTCCAGCTTCTGATCATGCAAATCAATTGAATAAATTCCCTCTTATATTTATATATACATTCTGTTGGTTCTGTTCCTCTGGAGTACCCTGACTAATACAGTAGATAAATACAACAAGACTCTTTGAAGGAAGGAAAACTTCGCTTTGGGGAACAGGCAGGGAGAAGATTGTTGAAAGCCGCAGATGAAGTTTCATGATCATTTTCCACTGGGAACTATTAACGTGGCTCCAACAACCTCAGACACCTTTTCTTTTAAACTTAGTGTCTAAGAGGTGTGACAGAGGACATGGAAAATGCAAGTAACTGAAGCAGAGGCTCCAGGACTCTGTGATCAAGCAAGGAACCAACCTAAAACCCCCCAAGGCATCCCTCCCTCCAGGAAAAGGATGCTTTCTTACAGAGTGGAGTGAACTCAGCACAGAACAGTTCCCAAGGCACACAAAGCCAAGCTTTCCTACCCTGCCTCATCTTCACAAGCCTAGGAGGCAAGCTGACCTTGAAAGGATGCACAAACAGATCTCAGCTGACAGAAAGAAAGAAAAATAGAGCACTCATACAAGTGGGGTGTGGTAGAATCCGGTATCCTCATGTTTGGAAGTTAATAGATTATACCTAAAATGGATCGCTCAAGAAATTGCAGTATGAATTACTAAGACACAAGAAGGTAAATTAAGAGGCAAAGAGGCCAAAGAGTCAAACTTAGCTGCCTCTGGATATCAGAATCCAGGCAGAAGAGTAGGTCTAAGGAAACTGCTATTTTTCACAAACCTTTCAAATATTATTTAATTTCATTTCTAAATACAATTCTTTGATTAAAAAATAAAAATATATTTTAAGAAAATACTATGTGGATCCCACACAACATACCTACATTCCAGAAGCACTCTATGGTTGGCAGTTTCCAACCACTAACCTACAGGTTTTTGATAAAAAACAGTAGGCAAATGGGAACCTCCTAAGAAATAGGAACCAAGACCCCATTGGAGAACAGACAGGAAGGCAGCTAAATTCATAGAAGATAGTCAGACAATAAGGCGCTACTCTTAGCTCATGACCTTGGGCAAGCTACTAATATATCTGTGTCCCCATTTTTTATCAATGTAGAGGTTTGATTTGATAATTAATTGAGTTAATAATACATGTAAAGTACTTAGAGTAGCACCTGGGACACGCTCTGCAGTGTATCTATGCAAGCTATTAGCATTCAGGTGATTTTAAGGTTGAATATTATTAAGCCTTCTCTGGTAGACACAAGTGGCCCCAACACGAGTCCCTCACCAGAGAGGAAGTTGAGGCTAACTCCTTGGGTGTAAGCATCAGGTTTTCCTGGGCAACCCGCTTGCCAAACTTTGGACTCTCCCATGATTCTGCCTCTAAATTGCCTCACTGAAATCTGAAGATCTTGTGCCCAAAATACATCATATCTTGGTTTCAACAGAGATTCCCAAGAACAGCAAAAGCTAAAAAGGCAGAAGAGACCCAGGCTTCCTGCTCCCATTTAAATTTTTCTTTCCTTCCTTCTTTCCTTCCCTCCCGTTTTTTTTTTTTTTTTTGTTTTGTTTTTTGGTACCAGGGATTGAAGTGGGCAGGCAATTAACCACTAAGTCACATCCCCAGCCCTATTTATTGTTTTTATTTTGAGACAGAGTCTGGTTAAGTTGCTTAGGGCCTCATTAAGTTGCTAAGGCTGACTTTGAACTTGTAATCCTCCTGCCTCAGCCTCCCAAGCACCGGGATTACAGATGTATACCTTCGTGCCCAGCTTTCTTTTTTTTCTTTTCTTCTTTTCTTTTCTTTCTTTCTTTCCTTTTTTCTTTCCTTCCTTCATTCTTTTTCTTTCTTTGCTTTCCTTCTTTCTTTCCTTTTTTCTTTCTTCCTTCCTTCCTTCCTTCCTTCCTTCCTTCCTTCCTTCCTTCTTTCCTTCCTTCCTTTCTTCCCTGACTCTACTGTAACCAGAACTAAAACCTTGTCTTAAGCAAGCCTCTATATTCATGAATATATGGATGGAGAGACAGAGGCCCTAGGAAAGGGAAAGCAAATGGAGAGGGAAAGAAGGCTTTCTCAGGATGGGAGAGAGGAAGAGGGTGTTGAATTGCTTCGCCATGACAAGGGATATTTTTATTTGTCTGCATAATTGATGAAGTAAAACAAGTGACCACACACATCCCAACCACATGGTATATCCATTTGTATATGGGTGTACATGTGCATGTATAAATAAATGGAGAGAGAGAAAAAAGGTGAAAAAAGTAGAGGGAGGGAGGGAGAGAGAGAGAAAGAGAGAAGAAAGGGAGAGATGCAAGGCAGGAAGAGGAAGAAAAGGCAGAGAGGGAAGGGCAAGACATAGAGGAAGGAGAGGATGAGAGGAGAGAAAAAAGGAAGGTTGGGGAGAGAGATGGAGGAGGACAGAGATGGTACTTGAAGGCTCCTCCCTTAAATGTGAACAGCTCCACCAGCTTCTTTCTGCCTAAACATCTCTAACGACCAGAACTCACAGCTTTATACAGTAACTCATGGACTGTAGGAAGCCCTGATTGTTAAGTGACCTACTTTGTGGCAGCACAGGGGTGCACCTGCTGTTCCCTAGCTGCAGGAGAGGAACTGTCCAGGGACCCAAGCCTCCCAGGGGCTGCTTCCAGCCAGTGACTGAACTGGCCCAATTCCAGGACAGAGAAAGGACTCCCCACTGGGCACAAAGAACAGGATCCAAGGCTATGAGAGCCTTCTTAGACTGCTGGGTCAAAAGAAGCTTCCACCCCATCTCCACTCTGCTCTGCAGGACTGAGATCAAAATCCCTAAGGCTCTGGAGGCTCTTTGCCTTCCCTGCTTCCTGCTCCATCCCCTCCCAGGGGCATTCCCTAACAAAATCCTTGTGCACTTAGTCTCATCATGGTGTCTCCCTCTTAGAAGATCTGAACTAAGTGAGACAAATACCTTCATTTCCACCTATCAGCCCCAGTTCCATCTGCAGGAATCACCACATGAGTCTGCTCTACTGTGCCAATTTTTCTAGTCAAGTACTCATAAAGGCAGATATGAGCTGTCCTCTTTGTGAGTGTGAGCAGATCTACTTGTGTGCTTGTGTACGCATGTGTGTAAGTGTAGGGCTGGTGGGAGGATGATGACAAGACCCATAAAATCTCATGAAGAGTGAGAAGTCACAACCTCAGACACAAAGGAGATCTGAAACCGATTTCTTCCTGTAAAATACAAATGCTGAGACTTGGCCTCCAGTCAAAGCCTGAAAAGACAAAGGAAGCATAGAAGAAATGGAAAGGTTAGTCAAGGACCTTCATAGGCCCAGGCAACCTTCAAGGAATAGATCATTCCAACATTGTTTGAATTACTGCAGAGCATAATAAAACCTGGAGAGATTCCCAACTCGTCCTAATCGGCTGGATATCAAAATGCAGCAGAGACCAAAAACCTGTGTGCACACACATACAGCTGGAAATGAGATCCATGTCAGTTACAACAACGACAGCTAACATTACAAGTATTTCCCATGTCCCATGAACTGCTCCAAAGATTATATATCACACCCCAATGCTGGGAGGCAAGATCTCTTTTATCCCTTTTTTATAGAGGAGAACAGAGGCACAGAGAGACTAAGTAATTTACTCAAAGCTATACTAACAGTAAGCAGTAGGACTAGGATGAATATAGATATAAAATATTCAGAAAAAATGTGTACCGGCAGAAGGTGTAGCTCAGTGATAGAGCACCTTCCTTAGCATGGGCCCTGGGTTTAAATTCCAGCACCACCCACCCCCCAAAAAAAATATTGGTTAGCAATAAAATAAAATTTGAAAAAAGAAAAATAGTAAGGCTTTCTCAGAGTTTAAAAATTAAAAAAAAAAATTAAATCCTCAAAGAAAATTGAACTGAATTTGTTATTAAAGAACAATAATGATAATAATAATAATAATACATCATGACCACATAAGGCTTATCCCAGGGATATGACTTCTCAAAATAAAAAAAAAATAAGAAGAAGAAATTTATTTACAAATATCACTACATTGGGAGGATAACAAAGGAAAAGCTCAATGAGGAAAATCTTTATTAATAGCTGCAATGGACTGAATATTTGTGTCCCTCCAAAAGTCATATATTGAGATCTAATCCCCAATATCCCCAATGTGATGGTATTGGAGGTGGGCCCCTTTAAGAGGTAATTAGGTGATGAGGGTGGAGCCCCCAGGAATGAGATCAGTGTCCTTATGAGAAGAGGCCAGAAAGCTAGCTAACTCCAAAAAGGCACCAGAACTCAACCATGTTGGCACCTGACCTCAAACTTGCAGCCTACACAACTGTGAGGAGCAAATGTCTGTGGTTCATAACCGCCCCCACCATGGTACTTTGTTATAGCAGCCCAAACAGGTAAGATGATGCAGTGAGACATTCAAATCAATTCCTTCATAGAACACACCTGCTGTCCTACCTTTCAACAGTACACTTGAAACTGTCTAATGGAGTAAAGAGAAAAATTTAAGAAATCTACATAATGGGAAGAAGGGGGTAAGAACCATTATTTGTAAACAACAAATCACTTAATAGATAATTTGAGATTCAGTAAAAGATAGATTGAAGAGGGGAGATGGATAGATAAATAGATATTAGAATAGGAGTTTAGCTGGGGACCCAGATATAAGATCATATAAAACCAAGAGCTTTTCAAAGGCCAGATTATATTTAATGCTGAAACCCTAAGGACATTAGATAACCATCCCACTCTCAACCCTATTCATCAATATTAGTGTTCTAGTCAGTTTTTTCACTGCTGTGACTAAAAGATCTGACCAGAACATCTGTAGAAGAGGAAAAGTTTATTTGAGGGCTCATGGTTTCAGAGGTCTTAGTCCATAAAAGGCTGGCTCCATTCCTCGGGGCTCTAGGTGAGGCAGAACATCATGGTAGAGAGTGTGGCAGAGGGAAGCAGCTCACATGATGATCAGGAAGCAGAGAGAGAGAGAGAGAGAGACTCCACTCACCAGATTCAAATACATACACCCCACAGCCAGGCCCTCAATGAACCACTTCCTCCAGCCACACCTTACCTGCCTCCAGTTACCACTCAGTTAATCCCATTAGAGATTAATTCACTGATTAGGTTAATACTATAACCCAATCATTTCTCCTCCAAACCTTGCATTGTCTCAAATGTGAGATTTTGCAGGACACCACACCTAAACCATAACATTCGACCCCTGGCCCCCTAAGGCTCACACTCCTCTGACAATGCAAAATATATTTATTCCATTCCCAAGAGTCCCCATAGTCTCAACAGTTCTGAGATTGCTCAAAATTCAAGTCCAAAGACTCTGAGGCAAGGCAATCTCACATTGTGAGCTTCTGTAAAATTAAAAGCAATTTACAAGTATCCAACATATAATGGTACAGAGTTAATATTTCCATTCACAAAATTAGGGTCATAGAAAGAAAGGATAGGACCAAAGCGAGACTGAAATCCAGCTGGGCAAACAAGTTCTGTAGCTCTATGTCCACCATCTGGGCACATGGCCAGATTGTGATGTTTTCTCCAAAGAGCTGGTAGTAGCTCTGCCCCTGTGCCCAGGTTAGTTGCAGCCCAAGTGGTCTTTCTGTTGGCTTGTGTCTACTCAATTCCTGCAGGTCTCCTAGAATGATTTCCTACATTACTTGCATTTCTTAATCTCTGGGGTCTCCATTGCAGCTTGGTCTTCCTCCTCACATCTCCACACTTTGATTTCTCAGGGATAGCCTGCAGGGACTCTGACCCTGCTACACTTTGTCTGGCCTCCCAGGCCTTCCTTTGAAGTCTTGGTGGAAGCCTCCATGATCCCCTAACTCTAGCATCCTGCATATCTGCAACTCCACGTGGTTGACCTCAAGGTCTGCTGCCATCTCAAGCAGTAACCAAGCCTCTAGAGTCCCTTGCTGCAGCAGCCTCTGCTGGGTAGTGAGTGCCTGGGTAGCTGAGCATGTTAAAATAAATAAATAAATAAATAAAATTCCTAGGTCCCTTTGTGCCCCACTTGTCTCTTTTCAAGAGAATTCTCACTTTTACTTTCTTGAGTTTGAGATGGGTGTGGTCTTACCAGTTCTTGGGATGCCCTTAAGCCATCTTTCTTTGTCTCTAGGCAAAGCCTTTAGCATTTCTTTAGTGGCAGTAATGTCTTTAACAACTAAAACTTCCTTAGCCCCAGTTTTACTCCTACCTTTTAAGTTCAAGCTTTTCAAGTATTTCTGCTCTGCTTTTTGCTCCTGAATATCACAAAAAATTCAGCTAAAAGCCCCAAGCAATACCCATGCCACTTTCTGAATGCTATGCCACCCAGACATTTCTTCCACCAGATTAAGAAGTTCATTGCTTTAAAAATCAGTCTTGGCCGGGCGTGGTGGTGCACGCCTGTAATCCAAGCGACTTGGGAGGCTGAGTCAGGAGGATCGCGAGTTCAAAGCCAGCCTCAGCAACTTAGTGAGGCCCTAAGCAACTCAGTGAGACCCTGTCTCTAAATAAAATACAAAATAGGGCTGGGGATGTGGCTCAGTGGACACGTGTCCCTGAGTTCAATCCCTGGTTCCACAAAAAAAAAAAAAAAAAAGTGTCCTCCTTTTCCTCTAAACCCTCTTGAGCCTTGCCTTCACTATCCGCAGTCCTTTTGGCATTCTGGTCTTCTGAGCTCCCACCAGAATTGACCATTAGGCTCGACTTACAACACTCTAAAGCATTTCCAACTTGCCTGCTAAGCATCTCAAAATTCTCCCCACCAAGTCCAAAAGGCTCAAAAAGCTTCTGAACCACATGGTCAGCAACAATCCCACTTCTTGGTACCAATTTCTGTTCTAGTCAGCTTTTTTGCTGCTGTGACTAAAAGATCTGACCCAAACAATTACAGAAGAGGAAAGTTTATTCTAAAGCTCACGGTTTCAGAGGTCTTAGTCCATAGAAGGCTGGCTACATTCCTCAGGACTCAAGGTGAAATAGAACATCATGGCAGAACAGTGTAGCAGAGGGAACCAGCTCACAAGATGATCAGAGAGCAGAGAGAGAAATTGAAACTGTCTCATGCAATAAAGAGAAAAATTTAAGAAACCTACATAATGGGAAGAAGGGGGTAAGAACCATTATTTATAAATAACATAATCGCTTAGTAGATAGTTTGAGATTCAGTAAAAGAAAGACAGAAGAAGGTAAATGGATGGATAAATAGATATTAGAATAGGAGTTTAGTTGGGGACCCAGATATAATATCATATAAAACCAAAAACTTGTCAAAGACCAGATTATATTTAATGCTGAAACCCTAAGGACATTAGAAAACTATAACCATCCCACTCTCAACCCTATTCAGTAATATTAGTTAACATTGTTCCATAATGATAGATTCACAGAATTAGAGATGAGAATAAAATAAAAGGAATACAAACTGTAAGAGGTGAATAGACATTTGCATATGGTACCATGTCTAGAATACTCCAATCACATTTAAAAATCAAAATACTTAATGAACAGTAAAAATGCAAGATCTATATGAAAAAGATATTTTAATGATACTGAGGAACATCAAAGAAAATTTAAATAAGTAAAGCAAAACGTATCTATTCTTTTAGGAGTACCTAATATGAGTATCAATTTGAAACCAAAGTTATCCAGAAAAGTTAATGCATTATCTCTCTTTCTCCCAGCTCCCAAAATAGTATTTCTTGAGAACAACAGAAGTTCATTCTAAAGTTCACATCAAAAAAAAAAAAAAAAATATATGTAGGAAGATCTTTTAAAAAGAATAGTAATGAGATAACATTGCACTTTCAGATATTAAAACATTTTGTACATTTAAACTACCAGTTGCTTTTGAAACATGAATAGATAGATCAATGGAACAGAATTGAGTGTTCAGAAATTGCCCCAAATTCACCCAAGAATTTAATGTATGATAAAAGTTGGACTTCAAATAAGTGAAGGAAATATGTATTTTTCAATCAATTATATTAGCCCAATAGGGTGGGCATTTGAAAGGCAATTTAAAAACTTACTTCGGTTCTTCATCAATAAATTTCAGATGGATCAAAGTTTTCAATGGACATGTGAAACCATAAAAGTAAAAGGATGATAGAATAAATTTGAGGACTGGGGGGTGCAGCTCAGCAATACATCGCTTGCCTATCCTGCCAGAGACCCTAGAATCAAATTCCAGCTCGCGCACACACACACACACACACACACACACACACACATCCCTCCTGGAAAAAAAAGAAAGAAGTTTGGGTTGTTGACAAATGGTGGCAAACAATGGGCTAATCTTGCCATTTATAAATAGCTCCTGAAATTCATCAAGAAAAGACCAATAACAATAACTTATTACATGATTTGAGATTTGGTAAACACAAAACAGGCAAAGAACACCAAAAGAATTCACATGAAAATAAATACAGATGGCTTTTAAATATAAGAACTAAAGAAATGTATAATAATACACTATTTTTCATGGGGCAAAAATTATGAAAATTGATAGGACCCATTGCTGTGGAGGTATGCAGAAATAGGCATATTAAAACATCACTGGTGTATAAATTAAAATAGCATTTTGATTTATAAGAATAAGCTATCAAAAGTTTCAATATGCCTCAGAATTGCCACTCCTATAATTGACACCAATCTTTTTTTTTTTTTTTTCCAGTACAAGGGATTGAACCCATGGGTGCTCAATCACTGAACCACAGTCCCAGCCCTTTTAATTTTTTATTTTGAGACAGGGTCTCACTAAGTTGCTGAGGCTGGTTTTGAACTTGAGATCCTCCTGCCTCAGCCTGCCAAGCAGCTGAAATTACAGGCATGTGTTACCATGCCTGGCACAGTCATTAAAAATGAGATGATTTCTGTATTATTGACCTGGAAAATTAAACTCATAGGATAATATGTATAAAATCACTTATGTAAAAAACAAAACAAGTGAAAACTTTTAAAACCCTCCAAAGGCCAGGCATAGTGGCACAGGCCTGTAATCCCAACAGCTGGGGAGTGAAACAGGAGGATCGTGAGTTCAAAGACAGCCTCAACAATGGCAAGGCGCTAAGCAACTCAGTGAGACCCTGTCTCTAAAAAACATACAAAAATAGGGTTGGGGGTGTGGCTTAGTGCTTGAGTGCCCCTGAGTTAAATCCCCAGTAGCCACCCCAAAAGAACACTCAAAAGTATGCACATTCAAATGGGGTATTATATCTAGCAAAACATGCTATAATATCCAACAAACCATTACAATTCAGTTCAAAGTGGTAGAACAAAATTATAAAAGAAATGGATATTCTTCTTCTTAAATCATAGTTACTGTATAATGAAAATATATCTTAATATGTGTGGATTTTAAGCCGGTAAATGCCACTGTTAGAAATTCATTCTAGAATCATAAAAAATCTTGAAAGATTTTATGCCTAAAGTTTGGTGCGGGGATACTGAAGATTGAACCGAGGAACACTTTACCACTGAGCTTCATTTCTAGCCCTTTATGTTTCTTTTTAGTTTGAGACAGGGTCTTGCTAAGTTGTGGAGGCTGGTCTCCCACTTGCCTCAGCCTCTTGAGTTGCTGGCACTACAGGTGTGTGCCATTGAGCTAGGCTGGATTGTTATGTTTGATTTTCTAATAGTGAAAATTATGGCAACAACCTCCACATAACCAAATGTAAGTCGATGGCAGTAAATCCATAGCATCCAATATTCTGTAGCCATTAAAATATTCAGAAAAAAAAGATCCATAAAATCAGAGACAAATACTTACAGAGTTAGTTTTCGAAAAGATAAAAATATGCAACATGACCAATTGAAGATTTTGCTTCATTTACACAATGCTTCATGGGTTTTCATGGGGGAAAGTCATTATTTGTACTTTGCAAATGATAGACTTCCTAATCAAGGAATCATTAAACTTCAGCCTCAAGAACATGCCGTGCGTGTGGATCGTAAGAAACCCTAGATAATCTAAGAATGTATTTAAAATAATGAGTTCAACCTTCTACAGGAATTAACTGTTTTTTTCCTTTAATCAGTAGCCAAACTAATTAAGCTGAAATTTCCTTTTCATACCCTCTCTGCTAGATTTGTAGAGGGGGAAAAAATCACATATACAAAAGGCTAATCATAGGAAGGAGACTGAAGGAAATAGCCTCAATAATTCACCAAATAATGACTCCTGATTAATGCAGCTGGCTTTAAGGCCGCGACACTTTTAAAACAAATTCCTAATTGTCCTAGAGGTTTTAATGTTGCATCTTAGTTCAGAAAAGTGTCACGTCACTCCCATAAAAATGCAAGTTTGTGCAGATGTTACCTTTAACTCGGTTAACAACACACAGATGACAGAGAACACAAACAGATGCTTTAACCTCTAGTCCTAAAAGAGTGTTTTTTAAATATAAAGTTTAATTACAGGGCCCTGGAGATTTATCTTTGAAAAGTGACTTCATTTTAAATAGCCCTACTATTTAGATAAACAACCAAAGTGTTTCTTAACCACTAATAACAGGCCAAAAAGAAAAACGAAGTGAATGGATGAAACCCTGAGCAAACCTGAGGGATGAAAAGCAATGGCAAGACTTCTCAGAAGAAAAGGAAGCAAAAAATTGGAAGACTCACTATCTTGTCTCATCTCTGCACCTGTCCCCACTTTTCCCACAACTAATTATCTGAAGAATGGGAGGTAAATGGGCAATTTTTTTCTTTCTTTTTTTTCTTTTTTCTTTTTTTTTTTTTTTTTCTAATTACAGCCTTAAACCTCAAAATACTGGCCTGATTTATCTTGGTGGTCTTGGTTCATCTTGGAGGTCTCAGCTGGTACCCAGCTCTGGAACAAGCCTCTAGGCACATAATGAACCAGACAATGAAATGAGTGCTTGCCAGGGTTATTGCTGGGTTATATTTATCCTGAGCTCCTTCACCACTAGCCTACATGGAGATTGGGTCCCATTCCTTGATTAAGTTTCCTGAACTTACAGCCTTCGATTAGGGAGCTTGAATGGCTGGTCTGAATCATTGTTCTCGCTGGCAAAGGGATGAGGACTGAGAATTAGAGAATTGTCAGGCCCGATGACTTGTCCTAAGAGAAGAGATTCATGGCTCAACACAAGCATAAAAAACAATCTATAGCTGAACTCTCTACAAAACCCCAAGGGTTTTTAAGATACGAAAATGCCAAACAAATAAACATAAAGCTCCACTAGCAGGGAATATCCAATTTGAGGGACTGGGATATAATGCAGAGGAAGAATAGCTGCTCAGTGCATGTAAGGACCTGGCTTGGATTTCCAGCCCCAAGAAAGAAAGAAAGGAGGGAAGAAAGAGGGAGGAGGAAGGAAGGGAGGAAGGAAGGAAGGAAATATACCTTGAGTAAATGGAAAGAAAGAAATGGAGCTCAAAAAGAGTTACCATTTTTAACCAATCAATTTGGCAAGGAGGCAAAGAGGGTAGCATGCATTGTTGAAGAAAGAATGTAGAATCCTACTCCCTCAGAAGCACTGTTGGTGGGACTGTTAATTAGGAGAAAGTATATGAATAGCAATTTGGAAATATGAACCCAGTGACTTCAAAAAGTATATGCCAGGCTGGGGAGATAGCTCAGTTGGTAGAGTGCCTGCTTCACAAGCACAAGGCCCTGGGTTCAATCCCCAGCACCAACAAAAAAAAAAAAAAAGTATATGCCTTTTGGTCAAGAATTTCTGTTCACTGGAATGTGTTTAAGAAGTGTGCAAAGATTTATTTATAAGAATAATCATTGAAGTATTGTCTTGAACAATAAAAATGTGAAAGAAAAATCCAAATCTACAACAATAGAAAATGGTTGAATTAATCTGGATATTTTCATTTAATGTGAAACTGTGGAGTCAATAGAAATATTTATTGCCTTGGAAAGCAATCTGTAATAAACAACAATTTTAAAACAAGTTACTAAACAGTATATAAATCACTATCTCATCTCAGAATAAGTACTATATTTATATGTACATGGGGAGAAAAAGGAGTAAAATTATATAGATTTCAAAAGGTTGATAGGTAGAAAATTGTTATTTGGGGGCAGGGGCAGCAATGGTAGGGTGCTAGCCAAGCATGCTCAAGGCCCTGGGTTCAATCCCCAGCACAGGGGAAAAAAATCTTTTCTTTGTAAGACAGGTGCAGGGACACACACTTGTAATCCCAATTACTTGGGAGGCTGAGGCAGGAGGATTGCAAGTTCAAGATCAAGACCAGCCTCAGTAACTTAGCGAGGCCCTGTCTCAAAATAAAAAATAAAAAGGGCTGGAGATGTGTGGTTAAAGTGACCCTGGGTTAAAGCCCTGGTCCAAAAAAAAAAAAGAAAATTGTTATTTGAGGATATTTTATACTAAGGATGAATTAACTTCTTACAGTTTTACATAACCTTCAAAATAAGGTTAAAGTATAGGAATAATTTAATGAACTACATCCATAAAGGTTGATCTTAAACTTTCAATAGTTTTAAAAAATCAGAAATATCTACACAGTGTGGCTCAGTGGCAGAGTGCTCATCCAGCACGCACAAGGGTTAGGGTTCCATCCCTAGTACTCTCTGCCTGCCCCACCCCCACCAAAAAAGTGGAGGGGAAGTACACAAACACACACACACAAACACACATAAACAACCAACATGTTTGACACCAAAAAAAGTAAACCTCTGAACATGTTTTAAATCATGAACTCAATTTTGAGAAAATAATAAGCAGAATTTTAATGAAAGGTTTAACAGTTTTCGATGTGTAAAGAAAGAACTCTTATAAGTCAATGATAAAAATATCAGCAGCCCAATTTTTGAAACAATGAATGCATAGCAAGAACAGGCTACGGCCAATCCACATTCTGCATGTGCACAGTGCTGGACAGAAGGTACTACTTCCCCTGGACAGACACCAGAGGGAAGCTCAATTGGACTTCAGGCCCAAGATCCCCCTCAGCCAGCTGCCCTCCTCCAGAGCACACCACCACCATGTGTAGTATCAAGGAGAAGAGCAGGATCTTCACTAGAAAGGAAACAAATTAACACTGCAAATCCTAGAAAACATTTTATCTCATTAATTATTGAACTGCAAACAATACACTACTTTTTTATCATTCAAATAGATCAAATGTTGAAAAAAGTTTTTGCCACATGGTGAGACCATGTGAGAAAGACACCTTCAAATATGGTTAGAGAAAGAAATTGTTACAATCTTTCTAGAAGTCATTTTCAGATTATGTATCAAGGACCTGAATATATTGATGTCTTTTGTTTTCACACTTTCAGAAACCTATTCTGAAATAATAACCAGAGATATAAAAATTTGTGTACAAACATGATTCATTATAATGAAAACTCAGAACAACCTAAATATAAAAAAATAAGAGAGAGATTTCATGCTATGATAGGAAAATAATTAAAACTGGTATAATAATAGAGCATTAAATGAAAAATGCAGAATGCAATGAATGATGTAAAAAAGGTGATTTATAATTTGCATACTCTTATAACCACCTTAATATAATATGCATACACATATTAGAAACTATAAGAAAATGTATGAAGTGTTAACAGGGTGCTAGAATTATGAGGATTTTTCTTCTCTATACTTTAATTGCCAGGTTTTCCTCACAGGCACATATTATTTTCATAATCAGAAAAAAAAAAGGCTCACCAAGAAATGCTTCTTAAAAAAGAAAAAGTGTAGCGGGGCACAGTGGTGCACACCTAAAATCCCAGGGACTCAGGAAGCTGAGGCAGGGAGGATCACAAGCTGGAGGCCAGCCTGGGCAACTTAGTGAGACCCTGTATCAAAATGAAAAATAAAAAGGGCTGGGGATGTAGTTCAGTGGTAGAACATGCCTGGTACTGCAAAAATAGAAAAGAAAATACATGCAAAACTATATCATAAAATAGTTGCAATAAAGTAAGCTGCATAATAACACGGAAAGCCATGAGGTCATTTAGAAGTGCTTCAAAACAATGATTTATAAAACAAACCACCCAACACACAACATGATAAAAATCTCAGAATCATGCAAACATTTTCAATTTCTTTTGTAGTCCTGGAATATTTGGTACAACAACCACCCCAATAAAATCCAGCTGGCCTCAGAGGTTCTGAAGAGCCCGTTCAGCTTGTTCATGGGCCTAGCACGCATGGATATCCTGCAGTAGGAACATTTGGAACTTGGAACTAAAGATATCCTGAGATTCGACCACACAGGTATTTCATTGTTTAGAAAGGATCAGGAAGTCAAAAAAGCATGAGTCTTTTAAATGAGGAAAGGGAAGGCAAATAATACTGCCACCCCAGTTCATTTCAATCTCAGGATGCTAGAAGTGATGGATGAATTGTGCTCCAAGGTTTTGGGGCAAACTCAATAAGCAAGTTTGTGTTTTTGTATAGTTGAATATAAAACAAAACACATCACATAGGTTGTTTTTTAAAATTTAAAATAAATGCAGGAGAAAAAGACAACAGCTGTAGCCCTTCCCTCAACTGCTTCCCCCTGGCCCCTTAAAGGGAGGAGTGCCTTTATTTAGACTCTCAACTTTCAAAGAAGATAATGGTTTTTTTGAAAACATATAGTATTTGAGGTGTGATGAATTTTAATCTGGAGAAGGGGAGAGTCTGGTAGGAGTGGGAGAGAAGGAGACAACCGCAAATTTCACTTGTGAACATACAACCAAAAAGTGTGCCAGTACTAATTCCTGCTCTGCAAACTGTTCATTTCTACAGCCAGAGATTGCTTTTGGTAAGCTCACATTTTTCAAAATTTCACTTCCACTCTTTTTAACTCTTCTCTCTCTTTCTTTCTCTCTCTTGACATAATCTAGCAACATCAGTGACCCTGCAAGTCCATTTTTTCCAACAAGTTCGCATCACGTACTTTTTGTTCCCTGCTGTGGATGCTCCTTGGATAGACTGATAAGCAAATAAGTTCATGTTTGCCACAAAGCTTCCTTAAAGGCGCCTGCAGTCAACCCAGTGATGCAATCTCCTGCAGCTCAGCTAACAGACTCAAGCTTGTCTGGCCTGATCTGTGTACCAGCTTGTAGAAGCAGTTAGATGAGTCACACGCTCATCCCTCCAGGGGGAAGCAAGTCTACGTTATGGAAAAAATAGTCATTAAAAAAAATCATAAAAACTCAAACTTGCCTACATTGCTTTTCATTTTTTAAAGGAAATCATATCCCAACCTCTCCCTCAAAAAGTTAAATACAATTGGAACCAACATTAAGTCTCTCTCAAGAGCATTCAGGTGGGATCTGAGACGGTAGGAAAGGCGGCCCTGCCTACAGAGAATTTTCTTCAAGGAACTCCGTGTGCACATGAAGCCCACTCGGGAATGAACCGAGTTTCTCCTGTTCTTAGTCTCTGGCTTCTCATCAGACAAAGGTCGGAAACTCTACACCTTCTTGTGTTATTTTGAGAAATGATTGGATTTAGTAATTGGACTCACACACAAATCCAGAAGACAGGGTTATTGAGACTCAGATCCAAACATCTACAGCTCATGAGGAACCAGGCAGGAGGCCCATGTGGCAGACCAGGGATCCGGTCAATTCCACCTGGAACAACCAAGTAACAGGCTTTTTCCATTTTTATTTAGGGTGTGTGTCTGTTATTTTTAAATGTCTCTATGACAGAATGACTGTTTTTCTAAATCACCTTTAAAATTTCTCCTTAACTACAAAAGCAATTCAAGCTCACTTCAACAAACTAGGAAAACACAGAGGCATTTTCAAAACTACTTTGAACCTTTTGTGTGTATTATTTATTTTTCATTTTCTATGTCTATAAACATTACACTAATTGTATTACTATATAGCATGAATTTTTTCTTCTGTTACCATTTTTTCACAATGTGATTTATAGTGTTGCACTACGTGACTTATTAAACCAACCCTCTGGAACCAGGCATTTAGGGTTTTTTCTGCTTTTCCACTTGTAAAACTAATGCTGCATTTAGCCTTGATTATTTCCTTAAGATAAATCCTTAAAACTGGAAGTCAGTCAATGGGTAGAGTCATTTCAATCAGTTTTGCCTACCTGCCTTCCAGAAAGTGGAAGGATTTATAATTCTTCAGTGGTGGTATTTTCCCCACGTCTGGTTCTGTTAATCCCAATTTTTAGGGGAATTTGGATCATTTCTGTTACATCATCTGTATTTCTTGGGTTATTAATAAAGCTAAATATTATCTCATATAGCTATTAGTCATTTGTATAACTTTTGTGAATTGTCTGCTCACATTCATGTGACCATATTTCTATTGTCCTTTATCAAAATGTTTTCAAAATATGTAAGATAAACATTTTTTTAGATTATAAATTTTTTTCATTTTATTTATTTACTTATCTTTTTTTTTTTTTACAGACTTCATTTTGATTCATTGTACACATATGGGGTACAAATTTTCATTTCTATGGTTGTGCATGATGTACATTCATATCATTCTTGTTAATCACACATGTACATAGGGTAATGATGTCTGTCTCATGTCACCATTTTTCATACCCCTCCCATTTCCCTCTACATAATCTAAAGATCCTCCATTCTGAGAGGAATGGAAGATACACATTTTTAAAAAGCAAGCACCAAGGCTCGAGGACGCAGGTGGGGCCCAGCATTGGGGCAGACCCTGGCTTTGAGGCCAACCAGATATGCTGCCCTTGCCTCTCCTCGGACCTGAGCAGAGGGCCAGCCTGTAAAGACATTCCCCTCAGGGAGAAAATATTCCCAACCACCTATCTGAATCCACCAGATATAATGCGCTTGAACACACTGCCACACACTTAGGAAGGGACAGTGGAGAAAGGGTGGTAAATGGAGGAGAGAACAGGACACCTGGAGGAAGTGGGATGGGAAGCACAGGTAGAAAGGAGACCCAGACATGAGAAAGGGTCATTTGCCCATTGAAAAGGGAGCAAAGATGGGGGTGATGCCCAGGAGAGGGGCATGAGAGATGAGGCTGGGAACAAAAAGATGAAAAAATGTTTCTGTGAAGGACTCTGATTCCTTCTAGAAATGAGAGACAGGCTCTGAGATCAGGTGGTGGTGGAGGGTAGTGTGCCAGAAGGGAGGAAGGTGTTGGGTTTTTATAGACTGCTGCACGAGAATGCTGGCTAGAGACTGTGTGGTGCCCACTGCCAGAGGCATCCACCTACCTGGGGTGTGATGCCTCCTCCTCAGCTCAGGTGCAGGCTGGAAAAAGGAGGGTGATTAGGACTGTCCCTGGTCAGTAGCCAGTGACTGAGGGACAATGAGGCAGGAAGGTAAATGAGGCACAGGGGATGTGGTCAAAGAATGGACAAGGTGCTGGACAATCTAACAGGGAGGGCTACAAGCCAGAGAGGGATGATGGATGGGATAGAGTGGAAAGGCCCCTGGAATGGAGGTCCTGAGGAGTAAAAGAAGAACACAAAGATTAAGCCACACACCAGGTCTTGGCTCCTTTGAAATAATCCAAATGATCTAAAGAACCTCTTCCAGTGCACTAAAATTTGCCTACAGATTTGAAAAAGTTCCTTATTCTCTTATTATTACCATCTAAAAAACACTTAAGTGGGCTGGAGCTATAGCTCAGTTGGTAGAGTGCTTGCCTTACATGCACAGGGCCCTGGGTTCAATCCCCAGCACCACAAAAAAAATAAAAATTAAATAATAAAAATTAAAAAGTTAAACCACCTAAAGCAATTAAAGTTCTCCCCATATCCCAAAAAAGTAAACACCCAGACTCCAAAGCAGCTATAAAGATATAAAGAAATAAAGAAATTCTGGTCTGCAGAGGAGTATAAATGTCTCGTGCCCTAATCAAAGTTCTTCCACCATGGGAACCACCCAAAGGCTGCTGCCAGAGAAAACCCACACAGAGGCTTTTACACTCTACAGCACCACAGGGTACCAGACATCTTATTCCCCATGGTCCTGTGCCCTGGAGTGAAATAACATATTAGCATGTACTCTATGTGAAACTACAGCTGATATTCTTACCCTTATATAATGACTTTTTTGAACACTATTAAACTATTGGCTTGGCAATATTTTCCAACAATGGGTGTCCCTGAACTATGTTTTATTTAAAGAAGGAGTAAAGAAAGGGAGAGGGAAGAGGGAAGAAAAAGAAGGAGGAGGGAAGAGGAGGAGCAGGAGTGGGCAGAGGAGGAGGAAAGGGAGTGGGAGCAGGAGGAGAAAGAGAAAGAAGGGGAGGAGAAAAAGGAGGCAATGGAGAAAGGAGGAGGAGCAGGAGAAAGCGAAGGAGCAGGAAGAGAAGGAAAGAGAAGGGGGAGGAGAGAAAAAGGAGGAGGAGGAGGAAGTTGAGAAGGCAGAGGAGAAAGAGACAGGAGAGGAGAAGAATGAAGGGAAGGAGGAGGAGAAAAGGGAAGGAAGGGGGCAGGTGAGATCCTCCCTTTCACCTCCTTGAGGTTTTCGGCTTATTAAATTTTATTCATTGTTCCATTCATTCTGATACTGCCTCACTCACTCTAAGAGTCTGCCTAGAGAAAGCCACTTCCTGACCCCCTCTAAGAAGAAGGACCCAGAGTCCCTGCCAGCCCTTTTTATCTGATTTTCCCCATACCACCTGTCTACCAGCCCAGTGAGCTGTGCCGGAGTCCTCTTGGGAAGCCATGAAGTGCACCGCCTGCTGCCCTGCTGAACCCCATGTGGCCCTCACAGTTCCTCCTGCTGCCAGATTGTCTATTTCTTTGTCGTTTGAGCCCCATCACCTTTGATTCTGGAAAGGAGGTAAAGGGAGCTCCCGCGCCCAGGAAGCCACTGTGCCTGACAGTCTCCTGTCTTGCCTGCATCCCTTGCTCCTTCTGGGAGGCTCCACCAGCCCAGACTGCTCTGGAGGAGGAGAAGGAGACTCACAAGGTGATTATCCTCAGATCATTTAGTTCAACTCCATTTTACAGAAGAAAAATAATGAAAGGAGAAGCCTCTGATCTTATGTTAATTACCTTATTGGCAATACAGGAAAGAGCTAGTTTTGTTCGTTGCTTCTTTGAAAAGTTAGATCCAAGAAGTACAGAAAGCAGTTACTTTATGGGGCTCACTGAACTGAGAACTAAAACAGTGACGTGTGGTGAGTGTGGGAAAGAAAGCCCATTTCAACTCACAGCGACGCAGTTGGAATCTTAAGCAGTTACTTCCTATGTTCGTGTTCATGTTCTAAGAAGTAAATGCTCAATGCCTTCCCTTCTCCCATTCTCCCTCGAAGAAGGAAAACATGTTTTTTCAAACTAGTCAAAATTTCAAATTTTCAACTCACACTTAAAATCCCAACATGCAACTCTTCTCTTCTAAAAACTTTTAGCTCTGAATCCTAAACTTGATGACTTACTTGCCCTAAATGATCCCTAGGATTTGTCCTAGCTCTAGGATTCTAAGCTTCAAGTTAAAATCAAAACCAATTTCCCAGGAGGCCAAATAGGCACAAGTCAATCCCACCCAACCCCCAGGTCCTGCCAGGCAACTCACACTCTGCCTGTGTGAGAACACCAGCCTCTCCCCGGTAGCTAGTGTAATTTGTTCCTGCTTGCTCTTATCTTTTTTCTCCCTTCCTGTCCCCTTCACTTCCACCTTTTCCTCTCTTGGAAAACCCTGCTCCAGGCTCAGGTCTGTGGCTCAGTGGTAGGGTGCTTGCCTAGCATGCACAGGCCTGGGTTCAATGCCCTACTGCAAAGATAACAAACACAACACTGATTCAAATGCATGGGCCTTTAAAAAAGAAGAGGCTCTGGACCCTCAGGGTTTAGCTATATGTGTAAATTCAGTTTACACCGAGTTAAGATGACAGGTAAAGACCAAAATAGAGGCAGCAATCAAACCTTGCTTTCCCTTTCTGCTGCGGAGGGTGTCTAACATTCACATTTCCCAAGGAAGCACTTCCTTGAAACTGCCAGTGAAATTAGATCACTTTAAAAGTGCTCTCCTCAAAGTGCACTGCCATGTTCATTACCAAGTAAAATAAGGCACTTCGCCCTCAGAGGCAGCAATTGCTTTCTACCAAATGCCCATTCAAACGCACCAGCAATTTCCACAACCCCAACTTACTGACATTTTCATAATCTATGTCGAAATCCCCTGAAATGTACCAGCTTTTCTAGCATTTTCCATAAAATTCTTAATGCATATGTGGTTAGTACTGTATGAGGCAATTCAGAATGTGCTTGTTTTTATAAATAATATTATTACTACTCACCAAAGTGCATCAAGCTAAAACATTTCTAACTCTTTTTCCAATACATTGTGGGGGAGGAGGGTAAAGATCCCCACAGAAAAGCTTTCTTGCTTCTCTCCCACTTAACTCATTACAGTTCTAGATCTGGTTACCTTTTACAATTAAGAAATTATAGCAGGGCTGGGGTTGCGGATGTGTGTTAGAGAATTTTCCTAGCATGACTGAGGTTCTCAGTTAGATCCCCAGCACTGCAAAAAGAAAAAGAAATGTACAGCATAAAATGCATTTCTCTGGTACTGGAAAAAATGAATAAATAATAATAAATAATAAATAATAAATATATAATAAATAATAATATATAATAAATATATAATAAATAATAATTAATAAATAAACAAAACTAATGCTAGGAACCTGGATTCATCTAAAGGATGGAACTGCAAGGCAGGTGGACAGAAGAGTCAATCAGAATTTTGAAGGCCTACGTTGGAAGGCCAGCAAAGCTGTCAAGGCACACCAGGTATGAGTTGTCGTTACTAAGCAACCCACTGGGTATCCTGGGCCAAAGCAAAATTCCTACTCAGCCTGTTGCTGCTCGCTAAGGAATTTTTCCTGGACAAGTTTGCCAAACCAATCACTCCCTGGTTTCAGGGTAGATCTAGTTTGTGTAGCTGGGCAGGAGTCCGTGGATATTTCCCTCAAGACACAAAGCATGAGCACCCTAAGTGATTACCAGACATCATGAGTGAGGACCGCCCCTCCAGTTAATGTAGGGTAAAGCTTTTCTTATACTAAAAACACTTAAAATTTGTCCAAGGTTAAACTTCGAACAGGCAGACATCACCTGCTGCCATCATTTGGCTCTTGGCCCAGGCAACAAGGATGGGCTGCAGAGGCTGTAAATACGGAAAGAACGAGGCAAAATTCACTAACCAAAACAGCCCCTAAAATCAGATTCACATTCCTCCCAACACACAGAATGGGGCATGTGTCAACTCTTGCTGTGCAACGTGTAAGGAAAAAAAAAAATCAAGAAAGTGACTCGGGGAGACAAATCAAAGACAGAGGAAGAGCGGGAAAGAGGAGGGACACCTGTTGGTTCAGACCAGGGAGGAGAAAAACATCATTTAACCAAATCACTCATTTTTTTAATCACAAATTTATGCCTCATTAGACCAAAGTCATAAAGAAGAACTAAAGCTGTTGCCTGAATTATCTAAGACTTTTTAAAAAGTAACTTTAACAACTTAACATTTAAAAAAGTCTTATTTAAATTATCTATCAATTTCCAAACCTGTGCTTCTTGGAGTTACGGGGTGCTGGTGCTGTTGTTCAAATGTTTGTTTATATTTGACTTAGTTGGCCTCTTTCTAAATTGCCCTTTTTGACTTTACAGAGTCAGGTAGACTATCCAATTATCAAATGGTTTCACCAGGAAACAACACCCCATTGGAACTCTTTACCCTTGGCCATGGGCTAGAAAATAGAATTTAATTCAATTAAAGAAAATCCCCAGAAAAATGAATACACTGATAAGTTATAATGTGAAGTTGGAGAGGAACAGAAGCCTTCTAAATCTAGCCAGATCCCAGATGAGGGGGGTCCTGCCAGAACTGGGGTGACACCACTTCAAATCAGGTTATTAGCAGCTCTGGAAATACATGACTATCAAAAGGATCACCTTCCTTCAGAAGGGACGGGTTAGCAAGACAACAAAAGCAAACGACATTGCTTGAGAAGGGACCCAAGGATTGCATACAAGTTAAAATTACATCAGAAGCTGCTTGTCCAGATGTGATATAAGGTAAAATAAAAGCACACAGGTTTCATGTCACTTATGCACTAGTTAAGTACCTGTAAAGTTGCATATACATTACATTTATTATGCAAAACTAAGCATTCATTTAAAGCAGTATTTCTACTTGGAATGGATTCACCAATTGACCCAGCTATCCCACTCCTTGGCCTATACCCAAAGGACTTAAAATCAGCATACTACAGTGATTCAGCCACATCAATGTTTATAGCAGCCCAATTCACTATAGCTAGATTGTGGAACCAACCTAGATGTCCTTCAATAAATGAATGGATAAAGAAACTGTGGTATATATACACAATGGAATATTATTCAGCCATAAAGAATAATAAGATTATGACATTTGCAGGTAAATGGATGGAATTGGAGAAGATCATGTTAAGTGAAATAAACCAATCCCAAAAAACTGAATGATTTCTCTTAGAAGTGGTTGATGGCACATGGGGGGATGGGGGGAGGTACGGGAAGAATGGAGAAGGGATGGGTTGTATAGAGGAAAATGAGGGGTGGGGAGGGGGCGGGGAAGGAAAGATAATAGAATGAGACAACCATCTTTACCCTATGTATGAATAGGCAAATTGTATGATTCTACTTTGTATACAACCAGAAAAAGGATTACTGTACTCCATTTGTGTACAGTAAACTAAAATAAAAAAATAAATAAAGCAGTATTTCTGTAATGAACCTAATCACAAATTATCTAGGACACTGCTTAAATGCAGATTCCCTAGCCCTGTCCTCAAGAATCTAAATCAACACTCTAGGATGGGGTCAAATGATCTTGACTGTGGTTTATTGATTGCCTCAGATGATATTTTTAGAATCAGAAGCTTGGAAAGTAATGATTTAAAGGATTTCCACTAGAATTTCTATTATTCAGCATGCATGTAATTATCTTCAATTTTTTTATTAGCCCAGATTGTCATGTTGTTGTCTAGCATGTTCTTATTTTTTAGGTAGGTTTACTTTGTCTATATATCACTTTACTTCATGAAGCTGAGACACTAACCAAACACACTTTTGCATGTCTTCTCTTCTGGACACCTTTGGCAAGTCTGTGTTTTCTGGTGGATGCAGTTTGTGGAAACTGAACAAGTGCAAGAGAAAAACAAGAAAGGCAAGCTTGATTTTACACAAGGCTAATGTTAGGATCTAAGATAATACTGAAGGGTGGTAAATACAATTAAGTTTTAGAGAAGTGGGAGAATCAGAGCAAACACCATCTATACTTTGTCCCTCTTCTTCAATTCTAGCTTTCAGGGATCTTCCTATGTATATGGATTTATTCATTTCTGAAATAAGAGCGTATATAGGAATGAATCCATAGGAGGGAACAGAACACTGGACCCTAAACATTAAACTGATGATTCCTGGGGAAGAAGGCAGGGCTGATGGTATTAGCTGGCTTTTTATTTGTTCACTGAATATTACTACTTCTTAATTATCAAAGTCATTTGTAAGCATAATTTTATCTCTTTTTGAGTATGCAAATGTGTGGATTAATAAGTAGATAACTGATTATGTTCAATTACTTGATGGTGCCATTATCTCGTCACCTCTGATTCTCCCACTCTGGAGTCTATTCTGGTTCTAGAACATGCTAAGCTTGTTCATCTCAGGACCTTTGCACTTACTTTACCTATAACACCCAAATCTAATCTTTAGGGCTCCATCTCTCACTCCCTACAGGTCCCTATTCACCTTCGTAGAGGCTGTCCCAGGACATTGTATATAAACTAGCTCCTCATTGCTCTTAATTCCTTTTGCCTGCTTCAATTTCCTGCAAATAACATCATCTAATTTATTATGTATTTACTTCTTGATTGATTTCCTGCCTGTTCCCTCATATACACTAGAATGCAAGCACCCTGAGGGCAGGGACTATGTTCTGTTCACCAGCAAATCTCAATGCTGGCATCAATGCCCAGTAAGACATTTTTTGGGGAAAAATGAATGCATATTTGTATTGGTTTGAGGAAGATATGATGAATTATTGACATCTGTGATCTTAGATATTTTATATAGCCAAATGGGGAAGAATGTATACATTTACAAAAATAAACAGTGGAAAGTTTAATTAAATGAATAAAGGCATCCAACGACCTAAAAACATGTCCACATGAGATGCCCATGACCTTGGGCATTTTCTGTATAATAGAACTCCTTCAGCTAAAATACACAAAATTGCTGAAAACAATTATTTTAGACAAAAAAAGGGGGTACATAAGGGAGAAGCAGGCATTTATCATGACGTGTTGTATTTTTTAAAACTATTTTGTAACTAGTATATTGTTTTTGTAACTTTTAGGCACTTACCAGGCATTGTCTAAATTAAAATCAGGTCTACTTATGTCTCACCTTATTCTGAGCGTAAGCCCTCTTAACGATGTGGTCCACCTTATACATTTTTATTTTCTCCTATAATGCCCATCTGAATCTGTTGCAAATACCAGGTAGTCAAAAAAAAAAAAAAAGTTTAACTGATAAAAACCAAATTTTTTTTTTTGTGTGTGTGTGTGTGTGTGTGTGTGTGTATTCTACATATAGTTTATAAATTTTGGCAGTAATATAAAGAGTTTGTTATCCGCCAGTGCCTTGCTTAGTCACATGCTTGCGGACAAAGATCATAAATCTCTGTAAAATTTAAAATGGGGGAGCAGACCATTTTTAAACATGTGCAAAGACAAAATGTCCTCAAAACTTTGTTTTAATGAGTGATAGCATCAGCATTGTAGAACATAAAAAGCAGAACGTTTCAATCTGAAAAGTCCACACTGTAAAAAATGTGACGCTCCTCCAGTCCAGCTTTGTAACCGGGAAATATTTTCGTAGGCTATCCGAAAAGATCACCTATATTTTACTGAGATTATGGGAAAATATCCAGGGTGTACTTATCTAGATTATTTTCAGAAAACACAGGCAGGCCTCCTGGGGTCCATTTACCAGGAAGCTGGCTCAGACTTCAGGGCCCCTCACTTGCTCAGGTGAGGAAGACTAAGCAATATGCCCAGGTGCTCTTGCTCTTAAGAGTCCCCACCCCCATCTAATGCACACAATTGCACAAGCTTCAGGCCCATAAAACCTGGACCCATTCCTGCCAAGTCTCCATTAGACTACTAACATTAAGAAAACCAGGCTAGAATTGACGGAATGACCCAAAATTCATTTATTATTTCAAACATTTTTCAACAGACCAAGCATAGTAAGCCAAAGAGGTACAGTTGTGGATCTCTACAGTACGGTTATTAGTACTTTTCCCAGGATACAAAAGAACTTTTGGAAACCACTAGATAAAACTAGTGGTTTTTATCTAGTTTATCTAGATAAAACTATTGGTTTTATTTAGATGAAACTAGTGGTTTTAACCACTAGATAAGACTAGATAAAAACTACTTTTGTTAAATGTTAAGTACAGGAAATCCCAGACAGTTATTACCCATAAAAACTAGGTAATGCATCTTAGTGAAAACAGATCGTTAGTACTTGGTACTTATTTTTAATAGTAAAATAAATAGTCGTTATCGGTGCTAAGTATAATTTGGTTAAAATAAAAACCAATCCATTTTCATTCCTAATCCGTTTGTCATGTATCACAAAACTAAGCAGTCGAACTGTATGTTAATTGTGTGATTAATTAGGCTAGATTTTGCAACCACTTTTGATAAAGATCAAAACAAACTCAAAAACAAAAATCTGCTATCAACTTGGTTTGGGGGCTACTTGAATTTTCACACTCAGAAAGGTTCCTGAGACTGCAGAGAGCTTTGCGGTGCGAGTGGGGGTCTTCCCTTAGCAGACACTCCCATTTCAAGTCCTACCTTTAACCCCTTGCAGGGTTTTATAACACCAGTTCTTCCCATCCGGTATGGAGTACGCAGTATGGAGGCTACAGTGATACTAATACCTAGTAGTTTTAATACCTGGTAGTTTTAATAAAAGTATGACAGCATGTGTTTTTAAGATTCCCCTATCCTACCAACGCTTTACTACGAAGATGGTCCTTTCCCTCCACCCCTCATCCTTCCTTCCTCTTGGCCCCTCAGCTTCGGAGGGACCCTGGCCACTTCTCCCTGCGCCCGGCCTCTGCCCTGGCGCAGTCACCCAGAGGAAGGTCTCCAGAGGAAGGTCTCCTTAGGATGGTCACAACACCAGGGTAAAGTTACCAGGGAAAGCAATGCGGCGGCCTCAGCGCACTTGCAATAGGACGCAGCCAGTTCCCAGACCCGGACGCGCCCAAGAAGGGGGCAGGGAGTGTCGCCACCGAATCCCAAGAAGGGCAGCGGGACCCACCTCCGGCTCCCTCCCGCTCCCGCCCTTGGCCCCACCTCCGCCGGCTAGCACAAAGCCGTCCCAAAGGCGGGGGCCGGGACCTCTGGAAGGCCGCCTAGACGCGACGAACCAGGCCCGGCGACCTGCGGCTCAGGCCGCGCAGGCCGCTGCTCCCAGCCGGGTCTAGAATTCCGGTCCCGGAAGGGAAGGACGGGAATCTAGAGTTTCCACCGCCCCAGGGCCCCCGCCCTTCTATGCAGAGCCCCCGAGAAGGTTTTGCGCGACCCACGCAGTCCCTCCCGCCACGCCCGAGGTGGCGGCCTCCAGCTTGCTGCGCCTGGGCTGGCCCGGCCGCCGGGAGCTGCGGGCTCGGGGGGCAGGAGAATGACATCGGGGCCCGAGCCATTGCTCATTTACAGGCGCGCCTTTGAGCTCGGCCGACGCGCTTACTCGGGGCCTCAAATCAGTTCCCCACACATCCAACAGGCCCTGTCCCCCAGCACCTGCGTAAGGTGGCCAAACGACGCGGGAGCGGACAGGGAGGCGGGAGCAGGAGCAGGGAGGATGGGGGCGGGGTGTGGGGAGACGCTGCCGAGGTCCCCGCGACCCGGGCCTGCCCCGCGCCTCGCCTTGCCTAGCTCGGGGCGCACACGCGGGCGCACACACGCACAGCCTCCAGCCTTAGTGCGGGAAGATGGCCGTTTCTGCTTGGATATAAAAGCTCTTTGTTGCCCTCGCACAAAAGCGTCCAAGACCCGCTTTTCCAGCAGGCCCTTGGATAAATCGAAGGAACTCAGTTGAACTTCCAAAGGGGTCCCCTGAAGTCTGAGGCAATAGGAGCACCTCCAGGAGAGGGGGAACAACTGGCCTCCCGGAACCCATCTACCAAAATCTGTCACTGTTCACGTATTCGTCCGGGGAGCGGGCGCTGAGATCATTCGTAAGGGAGGAAGGAAAGAGGAAAAACTACTTTTACTATCAAGGCCCAAATGGGGTATTAAACATCCACGTTCTTGTAGGGTTTCTGCCCTTAAACAGGGTAGAAACATAATCCGGGAAAGTCTGCATCCACCAAAAAGAAAAAGAAAAAATAAAGAAAAAAATACCAACAATAGCAACTTAAAAAAAAAAAAAAAAGCCATAACAAACCAGTTGCCATCAGCCCAAAGTGGTAGCAGCAGCAGCCGGCGCGTGTGATCCACTTACTTGTCGGACTCTTGTGACATGTTTGATCCAATGAACTCGCTCCCCTTTTCCTGGAGCCTCAGCCTCTGGTGAAACTGGACTTTCAAGTCTGTGCAGGTGAAGGTGTGTGAGAGCGCCCGAGATGGCAGAACAAGAGCTACAGGTAATTCTGCTTTTCCGTCCCCCCTCACCACTCTCGCTCGCTCGCCCGCTCGCGCCCTCACCTAGCCGGAAAGGTGGGATAAGGGGGGGCCCCTCACATGGGGCCCGAGCTCGGAGGCGGCCGGGCGGCGCGGAGTCCTCCTGGATCGTGGCAATGGGCAGACACAGAGCAGAAAGTGGCGGACTTGGGCGGCCACAGGTAACTTTCTCGCAAGGAGCTGAATTCTTTCACTAAAGGGTACAAGCCCGAGGGACGAGCTGCGCGGTGATTGGCTGCAGAGCTCCCTCAGGTGAGCTGCCATTGGCAGAGGCGCGCTCAGGTAAGGCCCTTCTCCAAGTGCAGGTAACTCACTCCGAAGTTTACCTGAGTGGAGCGGTGGCACGCGTGCAGCTCTGCGGCAGCCTGCGGGAGCTGAGGGTCAGTGCTTCGGACAGACTTCCAGCTACGTTTTCAATCTTCCCCCAGGCCGGCTGGGGAGGAGAGAAGGAACCGGGGGGAAAGCAGCACCTGCAAGCACTAGGGATTGTGGGTCAAACGGAAGGACGAGAGAGAACCTGAACTCAGAAATCCCAAGCAAACCGGAATCAAATGGGCAACACACCACAAGGCATTTAATACCCACTGTAAAAGAACTTTGCGGCAGAAGAGTAATTATGGGACTAAAGTTACTTTTTGTTAAGGCGGGAAAGGAACACAAAGTTTGTTGGGTCTGTTGCGTAATTGCATTTTTAACATTCTTATCTACAACAAACACTTTTCGTATCCAGGTAGTTTACAGGTTTTCAAATAGGTGAACATCCTTTCATGAGCTGGGTTGATGAAGAGTGGCGAGCTTTTGATAGAAAAAGGAGATTTGGTTGAATAGACACTTAACATGGCCCGGGAGCACTTCTTTGATCTCAACTCTGCAGCCTGGGATTCCAGAGCTGCAAACAACCGCTGAATTCGTTCTATAAACCTGTTGTCATTTGACGTTTCCAGGCAGGCATCAACATTTACATTGTAATTCAATAGAAGCAGCTACTACAAAGGTTCTTTATCCTTGCAGTTTAATATGGTTGCTAGGGGAACAATGCAGGATGAAACTGGCTTTCTTGTGGTTCTGTTCCTCCTGGTTGGAACAACTCGAATTAGCAAAGGTGTAATTTATAACCGCTGCTACCAGAGTGAAGTATTTGTGGAAGTTCTTCTGACAAGGATCTCGCCCATACACATGGATCGTGGAAATAAAAGAGGACGTGGAAAGCTTATCATATTTTACTGCAAGTTAATACTAAAGCTACCACATTTGATATAACTTCCATTTTAAATCTTTATGGATCACATATTTCCTAAAAATTACATAATAAGACAAGGGTTTGGTTGTTGCATGTTTTCACTCTCGGCAAATGAATTTCACAATTTCATTACATATACTCACACATATACCTTAAACATAATATATTTTAACATATTTTAACACAAAACAACTCTACCTTCATCTCCCTTCCAGAAGCAACCACATTCCACTTTCAGCTCTCTCTACTGTCATTTTCCTCCCAATTTTGAAATAATTTATGCTGCTATCTCTTGATTTCTCAATATAGAAGTTGTGCTTTGACCACCTGTTGCTTTGGGTAAGGATTTAGTCCTTTCACTCTACCCAGCTTCCCCTTCTAGCCATTCTTCCATTATAGCTTTTTCATAGTTCAGGGACAACATAGCCAACTCATGTACTATGCTTGTTTTCTTTCGTACAAAATCTTTTGTCTGTTTTATCATATGCCTATCCTGGTATTTTTCTGTAACTGATCTATCCAATGACCATCTAATTTAGTTTTCAAATGATCAACAAGCAATTCCATCTTTCCCCTGGAAACATTCCTCCAAGACTCCGCTGTTCTGTTACAATGGAGATGAGTAGCTCTGAGGACCTGTTGCTCCATTGTCTTTCTGAGATGCTCCTTAATTTCTCAGGTGAGAACCCCCTTTCTGTGTCTGGAGCCTTCTTGATTTGTGCTTCATTTCCATGTTCTAACAACAATCCAAGGAGGGTACAGAAGGTAAAATGTTAAGTCCTTACATATTCAAAATGCCTTCAACTTTTACTTTTGATGGACAGTTTGACCAAGTATAGAATCCTAAATTGAACTTTTTCATTGATAATCCCATAAAAATTACATTTTTTAAAAAAATTCTCTGACTTTCAATATTACTGCTGAGAATTCCAATGCCATACTGATTCCCATTCCTTTTGGAATTTTTCTTTCTAGAAACTTGCAGAAAGATCTTTTTATCTCTAGTATTCCTAAATGTCATAATTATACACCTTAGTTTGGATATGCTTTTGTTCATACTGGGAACTCAGTTGGACACTTTTAGTCTGGGGGTTTATGTGTAGTTCAGGAAATTATTTTTAAATATTTCTTCAATAATTTCCTCTCAGGCCATTCTAGCAGTGTAGTTAAGCACCTGAAGGCTTGGATTGCCTGAGTTCAAATCCTAGCTGTACCATATGACCTTGGGCAAGTCACTTAGTTTTGCTGTGCTTCAGTTTCCTCATCTATAAAGTAAGGAGCGTAGTAGTAATTACCTTGATAATATATATGAGCCACTTCAAGCAGTGCCAAACACATAGAAAGCTTGTAATGCTTGTCTACTCTTGTTATTTCTTTTTGAAACTCTTCTTAGTTGTATATTGGATCTTCTGGGTTACTCTTTCCTTCTTCTTTTTAAGTACTGGGGAATTGAATCCAAGGGTACTCTACCACTGAGCTACATTCCCAGCCCTTATTATTTCTCTTTATTTTGAAACAGGATCTAAGTTGCTCAGGCTGGGCTCAAACTTGCGATCTTCCTGCCTCAGCTTTCCCGAGTTGCTGGGACAACAGGTGTGTGCTACTGTGCTCGACTTGGATTCCTCTTAGAATATTCTTCTTCTTTTTGGTCATCTCCTTGTCTTTTGTTCTATTTTGAAGGGTATCTCCTTCCTTTACTTGCTATTGAAATGATCTCAGCATTATAAACCCTCATTTTGTGTTTTCTATTATCTTTCAATATGATTCTGTGATTATGTCATAGTTACAATAATTCTATTTTCATAGGCTGTCTGCAAACTGCTCTCCATTCCTAGGTAAGCATGAAGGTTGTAAGAACCTTACGACAGAACTCTGTGGGCATGGAGGAGAGTATCTGCTCACTGGTGGTCTTGCATGTGATGAGCAAGCCTGTCTTTTCATTTTTTCGGTTTTCAACTCCAAATGTCAGAGACTGGAAGTCTTTTTTGTTGGGCTCTTCAGTTTCTCCGGAGAAATATCCCACAGTTTCTTGCCTGAGGGGGCATTCACCTGGCTGCCAATGCTCTGGAAGCCATTCAGGGGAAGGGGCCTGGGCAAGCCACTGCGTACTGTGCAGCTTTTCATGCTTCTTCTTCCTTTCCTGCAGGGGCTGTACCCCTGCCTTTCTTTGTGCCTGCCATACACACCTTTCTCCTGTTCTCCAGCTGACTGCAAGAAATGACAAGAGGATCTGAGGGCATTTTTCATAAGAAACTGAAGATCCCAAAAGAAAAGACATTCAGTTTCTGACATTCAGGATACATTTTCAGGAAGAGACAGACCTGTCACATAGCAGGCCTCCCAGTGAACAAGCACATTCCCCTCCCCCACAGGACTTCTAATGAGGTTTTTGTTTTTTTTTTTTTTTTTTTTAAACCTCATTCTTACCTGTGAATGGAGAGTAAAAGTTTGCAGCTGCCAGTGATTGGTGAATGTGCTGATGGCAGAGGGCCCAACGACTCAATTGACAGTATCTACCCAGACCCCTAAGTTTAGCTCCTCACCTCTCCCTTACCCTTTTGCAATCCTGGGCTCTCTCATCAGCACCCCTCTATAATGATCTCTGGCATCTCCAAGGCCCAGGTCACAAGGGTTTTGTGGGGCAACTGGGCTTCTGACATCTATGGTCACTTTAGAGTATCATTCCCACTATGATTTTAAACCAGTCTCCACTCCATCTTTGAGAATTGTGTTTATTTCTTGCTGATGACTCTTCTACATTTTCTTTGTCCCTTTGGATATGTCCTTTTATGTTCCTTTACTATCCTTTGTAGAGGGGAAATGAAGATAAACAAGTACAGGTCAATCTGTCATCATTATTCAGACTTCTATTTCCAATATTATAAAAAAGCTTTTACCAAACTGTCCCAAAATTGTGCAAAAAACACTCATTGTTTATGGCTAAACTATTTCTTTCATTGGTTTATAGTGGTCGAGATTCTTTTCTTCTCTACCATCTAATAACTCAGCTTTGATTATGTGGCTTAATATTCCCCTAATTGGCTAACTCCTGGCATATTGATTGATTAGACTCATGAATAAGGTTCCAATGAATTATTTTATATTTTCAATCATAAAATTACCTCTGTTACCCAATTGTTTTGATTCCTTTGGCAGATGAATTTCTGCCACATAGATAATGAGACTGTGCGGTTCTCTCTCCAAACATCTTTATCCATAAATATTGAAGTACAGCATTGATTCCCAAAATATGGTCCCTGGATGAACCATCAGCATCAGATCATCTGGGAGCTTGTTAAGAATGCAAATTCACCAACTTGACCCAGACCCACTGAATCAGAAACTCAAGGAACTGAGCAGCAGCATGTGTTTCTAAAAACCCCACCTGTGTAATGATGCATGGTGGAGTTTGAAAAGCACAGCAGTATGGTACTCTGATAGGATGAAGCACATCCTTGGCCGATAAAGACCATTGTCCTCACCTGGACATGGAGTTTTCTAGCAAACAATCAGGGGGTAAATTGTGGATTTTACCTGCGTGGATTATTCCATTCCCAGCCCAGGGATTTTATTTAATGGTTGACCACTGCCCTTAATTGAAGCAGTTAGCACATTTAAAAACATGAGCCTGGAATCTTCCATAGTATGCATCATGATCTTAGGAGTTTCAGTACTGTGTGGAGTTTGATAGCCATTTTAGGAGTCAGCAGCAGACCATGTTCACATAGAAGCCAGTAACAAGATAGTACTATTTTTAGGCTAAATTTTTTGTGAGTTTTATTTAAATTCTCATGAGGAAAATAACATTATTTCTACTGTCATTTAAGTAATGGTCTTTAGCATCTGTTAAGATGACTCCTTTCATTTTCTTCAAGTAGAAAGTTTAGTATTTGATGCTAAACTGTTGTCATTTTTTTGTTTTTTTCTTTTGCAATTCAGTTTATTATATTTATTTTGATTCATTATACACAGCTGTTGTTTCTCTGGTTGTTACTGTTGTCATTTTAATCTTTCATAGTGAGAGTTGGGGACAAGAATGCCATTCTGGGATATCTGAGCAGAAGAATCCAGTTTTAAAGGACTCAGATCTAGTCAAACAAGTCTGCCTGCTGCTCATTGTCCCACTCCATGGTATACACAGGGCCACTGCAGCAGGTGCATCATCGAATCTACCATGGAGTCAGTGACAGGTGGTATCTCCTAGTTCTTTTGTACTATAAAAACACTATCTTGTTCAATTAACTATTAACCCCAAGAAGAAATCTTTGAAAGAATAAGATATAACTGAAATGACTGGATTTGAAACTGACAAAGGACTTATATCTCAGCCAGCTAAGTGTTAAATGACAGTTCCCTTGCAATTTGGAGCCACTTATTCAGCCAGCAGCCTGCTGAGGTTTACATATTTCCTTCAGAAAGTGAACATCTCAGTTGCTGGAGATGACCACTGTGACTCTTCAACCTCAGCCCAAGGTACCATCCCTTCTTCGTGTTAACAGGAGCCAGAAGTATATTCTAGACAAATTGAAGCAGGAAGACTTCAGGCTTGTGGGCATCAAGGGAAAACCCTCAAGAGTGAGGCAATGGACCCATGACAAGGAGAGGAAGCAAAAGGTCAGGCTCATCGAGATACCATCTCCCAGCTTCCTCCACACACCCAGCTTTTGAGCCAGGACCCACATTTACACCACCACCGCTGTGTCTCTCCCCCCAGGTAGGAGATCAGAGGGTCTTTCTTTGAATAAATTCCTAGAGAAAAGATCTGCTGATATTGATGTGTTAGTGATCCTCAATCAGAAAGAAAAAGAGAGAGAAGGAGAAAGACGGGAAGGAGGGAATGAAAAGAGATGAAGGAAAAGAGGGAGGGTGAAAGGAAGATATGAAGGAGGGAGAGCTCTGTCTAGGAGAGCTCCTTTCCACAAAGTTCACTGTCCCTCAGGGAGCATCTGACAGGCTTGTTATGCTGCACTATGAAATATAAATATGAGGTCAGGGGTCACCAATATTTGAGAAAACTTCCAGAATGTAGGCTCAAGACCAGAACAAAAGTCTAACAAAAAGGATAACTTTGAGGAAGACAGACAGTACAGAGATGAGATAAAGCTTATATAATTAATATATTAGAAGGTAAATTGCATTCACAGCTGGGGTTGTAGCTCAGCAATACAGTTCTTGCCTAGTATAAGCACCACAGGGCTCTGGGTTCAATCCCCAGCAATGCTTCCCAAAAAGATATTGCATCTACAAAACAAGATGAATATGCTATTTAAGAGAAAGAAATAGGACTGGGGAGAGAGCTCAGTGGTAAAGCACTTGCCTAGCATGTATGAGGCCCTGGGTTCAATCCCCCTCACCACATAAAAATAAACAACAACAATAAAATGATTAAAAAATATATATATCAGAGAAGCAAAACAAGCTTATGGACATTAAATATAAACGCTGAAATAGAGCCTTTGATGGACTATTTAAGGACAGAATCTAGGAAATTTCCCAGAAAATAGAAGAAGACTGAAAAAATGAACAATAAGAACCATTTTAAAAATTATACCAAAAATTAAGAAGGTATAATTCATGGCTAACAGGTGTTTCAAAGAGAGTAGAGGAAACAACTTGGGGGAACATTATCAGAAAAAAAGATAAAAATATGATTTTTTAAAATTTATTTTTAATTTGTTCTTTTTAGATATATATTACAGTAGTAGAATATGATTTTAAGAACTAAAGTATTATGAAACTTTTCATTGATAGGACCCATAGTGAATTCTAAAATACATAAATTAAGGCCATTATCATTAAATTTCTGGACTGACCTTTCCAAAGAGTAAAAATAAAATACAATAAGCAAAGCAAAACTGCTCCTACAGGAAGGATAAAGAATCAGATTAGGGCTGGGGATATAGCTCAGTTGGTAGAATGCTTGCCTTGCAAGCATAAGGTCCTGGGTTCAATTCCCAGCACCACACACACAAAAAAAGAGAATCAGAGTATAAGGCTGGGCCTCTCATTCAGTGGGGGAGTGTTTGCCCAGCATGGACAAGCCCTGGGTTCCATCCCCAGCACTGAGGGGGGGAAATCATAACATATTTGATTTTTCAATAACTTCCTGCTTGAAAATATTAGCATAATGCCTCTAAATACAGAATTCTGTGACCTAGATAAGAAATTGATGAGGCACATGAGAATAAAATTGAATTGCAGAAATGCTGAATCTCAAAAGCTGTACCTTTTCCCAGAAAGATTTTAGATGGCATGCTCCTTGAAGACATGGGGGAATACCAGAGAAGGAACAGTGTTAGCAGAAGAGAAAGTGTGAGGAGAGTCAGATGTCAGGGGTCAGTAGCAGGCAGGGAGTAAATGCACCTTCACTTTCTACTGCAGTCTCTGGGTGGGAATGAAGGGGAGAATCCCACTGATAAATTTAACATATGGAAAATTATTTTGAAAATTTCTTTAGTATTAGATGCAGAGAACAGTAAGCAAATATGTAGCTCCAATGGGGAAAAATCGTACAAGAATGGAAACGTCATCCTATTACTAAGTACTTACTTGGCTCAACAGTGCTTAATATTCATAGATCATAATAATGGAATTACCAACCGGTAATTCATTAAAATCAGTTGAGAAGGTAAGAGGAAGATACTGGTGATGTGTGGGTGAGAAGGAAGGGGTTGGTTATGGAAGAGAGTTATATCATCCTTACCACAACAGGAAGTCAC